>OY757265.1:76180-186579 GCA_963584085.1 Pyrausta aurata | reverse complement strand
AGTTTGTTTGAATGTGAACAAATAATAAATAATCAAATAAAGTTCAAACAGAAAAAATGATTACCATAAAAGATCTACCAAACAAACCTTCAAGTTGAACCATTTTTCCTGCTCGCTTCAAAGCTTTAACTGCTTCTTCATGTGTGGCATCTTTTAAATCTTCGCCATTCACAGACAAAATAGCATCACCGACATAAAGTTGTTCTGTAAGATCTGCAGCCATTCCTTTGAATATTTTGGATATCAATATAGGCATATTGTTTTCTATTCCACCTTTTATTGAAATACCTAAACCATTATTGTCTGATTTCACTACTTGTACTAGGCGTTTCTGATTGGCAATGGCCTCTGGAACTTCTGTGAAGTCACTGTTAGGAGTCTCAACATTGTTGTTGTTAATTGTTCCATTGAGAGTCGTGGTAGCATCGTACCCATCATCCAAACAAACACTGAAATAGTCATCTTCAAGGGTACAATGCACACGGTACCAAACACCACGGACCAAGGTCTCCAACAGTCCTGACCTCGCACATGTTGCGCTAGGACTATCACTGCCTCCACTGGAGGCTCCGTTTTCCACCATAATTCTACAACTGACTTGAAATTAGCACGTCAAAATATAAATTACAAAGTCGTCACCATCTAATCACCATAACATTCCACCTAATTTCATTCTGATATCGCAAACCTACCAAATAGTTGGTAAGTCCTGGGTATTTGTTTGCAATGAGTGTTAAAAATTATATCAAAAGTGAACCCATTGCACAATCAATAAACAAAATTGACGGCTTTATTTTTTGACACGCTCGCTCATCGCTCGTCCATTCCGCCCTAAAATGTCACTGTTTTTTTTTATCAGCAAGGACAGCAAGCAAAGCAATGATATTGAATTTGCAGTAATTTTGGGCTGATAAGGTTAAAACGTTACAAAGTTTTTATAAATAAATGGTAGGCCTATAGGATTGGTATATCGTCGTCGTCGTACTCGTAAAAACGTAATCCTTTGCCGTTTTCATGGTCTACTCACAATTGAAAAAAAAATGGCTGACAGCAGTGACAGCTGACTGACAGTAGTAGTGGTGACTGACTGACAGTGACAGACATTCGGTCAACAAGATTTCTGTCCACCACGAAAAATTTCTCTTCCCGACAATTTAGTTTTTACACAATGTCTTCGCAGTTGTCCGCGTTGGAGCTTCTAAAATTAGGAGACGAAGGAAGGGAAAAAACATTTCTTACAAAAGTATGGCCTGAGTTGCTAGGTTTTGTGTTCGGTATTGGCACTGGAGTAGCGATCAACTTCGGTTCAAGACGCCCTCTGTTCAGCGGTAATAATTACATAATATCAATACATTGTTTCGAAAATAAACCTAACTATGAAATATCATTGCATTTTTATGTTTTTTTTTGTAGGAATTCAAAAACATGCCATTGGCGTTGTTGGTTGGGTAGCTGCACTATCATATGTTCAAAAAAAACGTGGCGAATACCTAGCAGAAAAAGACGCTGTGTTGAGACATTATATTGAACTGCATCCTGAAGACTTTCCTGAACCAGGTAAAGGTTTCAAAGAATTTACCCGACTTCATATGTACTTATTTGGCTTCACAATTGAAAAGTACCTATGCACTACCCAACAAATAATTGAAATAAAGAACACATTTGTATGACATTACATTATATGCCACATAAAATTTTCTGGGATGTAGGTACTTAGCAATTGAGATACGGGCCCATAAAAATTTAAAAATGTATCTGCTGAATCTGATCATGTTTACAATAAATTGTTTGTAAATTACATCAAGGATTAATTTAAAAATTTATGTAGAAAAGGCATATGATGATGACAATGAAGGTGGAAATAATAATTTTAAAAACATACTGGTGTTTTTTGTTTTGCAGAACGAAAGAAAATTGCAGAAATTTTGGAACCTTGGATACCAATTCGTTAAAATAGTGGTAAATTATTATATAATGTTATTAAGTAGATCAAAATAAAACCTTTCATTAAGTTAGAAATTATTTTAATAAATAAACCTTATTATTATACATCCATCATGCACAATACATCAAACTAAAAAATCAAGGCTTATTTTGCTGAGTGACTAAAGTACACCATATTTTTTTGTGTTTGTATTATCATACCCTTTGTGATTATGTAAATAATGTTGAGCTAATTCATTAAGATAGTTAAAACTTTCACCACATATTGTACAACTGTGGCTATCACAGCCCTCTTTGGACACGACATATGGATGATGAGGGAACACTTCTTTGATTTCTTTGCTGCTCTCATAAGAACTCAATGATTGTAGGTTTGGGTTTAGTTCAGATGTGGAACCAATACTTTGAGATTTGTTATTAATCAAATGTTGAATGTGATGGTTCATCTCTTTATGATTTGTCATAGACATTTGTGGTACATCCTTACCAACATCAATGCCAATAATATCTATGTTAGTGTTGTTGCTATAACTTTCAGTAGGCATATTGGAATTTTGATTTGTAACTTGATGTTTCTTCAATTTATGTAATTTCTGTAACAAAATATTCCATCAAATATTTGTGGTAAGTTTTTTTTCTGCATTTCCAAACTGTATAGTACTTACAAAGTCTCTTGAGTGTATGTAAGCAGCCCCACACAAGTCACACTTAAAATTCTTGACACCTCTATGTTTGTTCATGTGTCTAGTGAGCTCACTGGAAGTTATAAAAGACTTGCTGCATAAAGTGCACGTCTGAAAAAATAAGATAACATATTTTAAAAAAAATTGACAAGTTACATTTAATTAAACATCTTATTTACAGAATTACACCTTACATGGTCTCTTTGTCCTGTATGAATTTTCAAATGAGCATGGAGGTTCCCTTGAGCAGAAAATCTTTTGCTGAAAAAGCAGAAGTAATACATACATACTTTGCATTGCCAAGCAAATGTGATGTAAACTAATATTTATGGTTTTGTAATAAAAAAGTCAGTTATTTGTATTAAAAATATACATAAATGATAGTGCAGTAGTAAGTAAGACATTTTGAAATAAAAGATTTATCATGTGAGTTCATTCATACAGCAACATCTGGTATCTACACTAAAAATCGAAAAAATTATACCTGCAAATTTCACACTGAAATGGCTTCTCACCAGTGTGAATACGAAGATGTATTGTTAGATTGTGTTTTTGTGTAAAACGTCGGGGGCAATACATGCACACAAATGGCTTATCCCCAGTGTGAGTTCTGAAAGATATATAACATGGTATTATTACTTGTAACAAAGTACAAATATACTCCATTAAGTTATCATTTCATGACTCATTACATGCATTAGCATTAGCACATGACGTGTGATGTGCAAAATGTTTTTAAATAAGATAATCCTCTTTACAATACCTTACATGCATGTCCAGTTGGGCTTGGCATCTGAATTGCTTTTCACATTGGTAGCAACTGTGAACTTGTTTTGGTTTTGGCTTTGGACCTCGTTTCAATTTCTCAGTCTCAGATTTTCGTTTGTAATTACTACTGCTTTTTCGCTGGTTTTGGCATTTGCTTAAAGAAAAATACACGAGAAAATGGTTATAAATGTTGACATCATGTGAAGTAATTAATATAAATGTGAATAAATAGACAGACCATTTTTTTATAATAGTAGTGCAAGTGGGAACCTGAAAAATTAAGTGTTATCATCAGAACTGTGTTGAATAAAATAGCAACAAAAATATTTAAATTCAATCTAATGTTTTCAGTTTCTTGGAAATGTCTTTTACATTTGTTTAAAATGTATAAATACAATTAATATACTTATTTCAAGCAATGCTTGTGTGAATTGTTCATACAGTGAACAAAAATATTATCCAAAAGCTAGGTTCTTACATACCATTGAGAATATTTTATTTCTATACTTACAATGGGGTCAGTCATCACAGCAACATCAGTATGTCTGGAGTGAGAAGAATGAAAGAAATATGATATTGATATAAGTGACTGGGTAAATAATTTGAAAAAAGGATTGTATTACTTATCAGGATTCCGTAGTCCGAGATATTGTCTTAAGCGTAAGTCGGCGCTCTCACAAGTTTGCTTGAAATGGTATGCAATACCTAACTTATAGATACAATTACTACACATCTGTTCAGGCAAACCATCATTTCTGTTAATCTGGAAATGTGCAAAAACGCTTGAATTAAAACCTAAGATGTTTAATATGCATAAACACCAATATAACAGGGGTCCTCTTATATTTTATTATAATTTTCCGTCGGTCAGGTCTCACGTGAGTTCTTTCTACCTACCTTTAAATTGCAACAGTATTCAATCATGTCACATAAAGACAAATTGAAATTCTTGGTAAATATAGACGAGAGAACACCTTCTTCCAAACATAATCTACATATTTTATTCATTTTTGTAGTCGCAAATGTCCCAATTTTGTAATTTTTAATAAATATCACATCAACCAAAGTAACAACAAAACAACAGATGATGACAGATGGTGTCAATGTCAATGCTAGACCAAAAGCTTTTTTTCAGAGCCGTTAAAGTTTTAAAGAAAAAAAAGTTGTTTTTTTTAGGGTACCGTACCCACGGCTAAAACGGGACCCTATTGCTAAAACTTCGCTGTCTATCCGTCCGTCCATATATGTGGTCACCACCAGGCTGAATCTGATGAACCGCTATAGAAACATCTGAAACTTTCACAAACTGTGTATTTCTGTTGTTTGTATAACAACAAAATACTAAAAACAAAATAAAATTAATATCAAAGGGAGGTGGAGAAGGGGCTCCTCATACAACAAACTTTTTGTTTGTCCTTTTTTGCTCCATATCAATTGTTGTTTACCTACTCATTTGTTCGGAACCCTTCGTGCGTGAGTCCGACTCGCAAATGGCCAGATTTTTTTTCTTCGTCCATAGGACGAGGACACCGAACCTTGGGGTGCGAAACCGGATAATAACCGTCCATTTTGGTGCGAGAAAAAAGATTACAATATAATCAGTGGGTGCCAGGCCAGTATAGATGGGCGGTTGGGTAGAAATCCGGTGGATACTTACTTATTTTTTTATTTATTTGAAATGGGTTTGCTCTTGTCTCCAGGCTAGACCAGTGTAGTAGTATTTATCCAATTTATTCCTACCCGGTAGGTAAAAATTGTTTTTTACCTAATTTACCCGGGTGTTTAATAAGAATGCTGGGTATTAATAAAATTTACGTTGAATAGTCATTGTTTTGAGTATTCGTTGGCTGTGTATGAATACCTAGACCTACAATATGATTAGGAATATCGTTTATGATATACAGTCAGTCATCATATTCACTTAAAATCATAAATTATATTATTCGTTATATTAGTTATATTTTTAACTGTGTGTACAACAATGTAGTATGCAATAAAGCTAAATCTGAATCTGTCAGAGATATTGGAATAGGTGCTAGATCCATCCACGTTACTTTTACGTTATAGGACGACTCAAAATGTAACAATAAAATTATAAGCGCTCGTTCGTTCTCGCATTTGTTATGAAAATAATCTTAAAGTCGCTAAATTAGCAACAAAACGTCCACAGACTTACCTATGCAGTTAGCAGCCCGTCTACGGACGGTTCCTCGCCCACGGCCACGTCTCAATAGTATGTCGAAGCCTTTACGTACGGTAACCGACCGATAAACCGGAGGCCTACTACAAAACACGTAATCCGTCAATACGATACCTAATCGTTTTGCGGATCCGAAGCATTTCGTAGTAAGGATTCCATACTAAAAATGTTACGGATCCGAAAAACGATAATCGTATTGACGGATTTCGTTTTTCGTAGTAGACCTCCTGTACTGTACAGACTAGTTACCTATGTTATGTGCCGAGTTGGCTAATTTTGATATTGGAATACCTATTTTGATCTTCGTATAGGTAGGTACTCGTTGCGTAGAAAAGAAAGCCTTACTCCGACTCGGGTCCTTATTCGATGCTTTTTTAACTATTTGAGTGTTCGTTAAGAAAGGTCTTCAGACTCGGTTCTCAATTTGAATACTTACTTTTTTTTACAAATATAAAAAAAGACGATCACTGGTAATGTAGACAGTAATTAGAATTACAGGAATTACTAATACCTAATCTGGCATGAATCGGGTGCACGACTTAATATTTTTAAGTTAACTATCCTTATCTGAAACTATTAGCCATAGCATTAGCATGGAACCTTAATGTAACCATTAACCATAGCAAAAAGCCATAGATATTACTTTAACCAATACTCTTACTACGAGTAATCTGTGACTTTAACCATTAAAAACTGATAACTGACCAGTGAGCTGTTACTACTACGTTAACTGACAGGTTTTTATGTCCGTTACCTGTTGTATTAAGTATATTATCTGTACCGTCAAAACACAATCAATTCAAACTTGAATTGTGTGAGAACGGTCATTCATTCGTTAACTGCAATTGCCAACTGTAACTTTGTCGTCAAACATAACGTTAACTGTTACTTTTTATTGTAAAACTGAAAGCTAGAAGCTTTATGCCCGTTGTACGTTGAACCAATAATTTGAGGCCGATAACGAATCGTAGACCGCTGATGTAACCAAGTTTCATCGTAGGTTACGCAATAATTTTCTTGGAAAATAAAATAACAGGCTTAGACAGACAAAATTTCACATTTTCTGACTGAAATCCAGAGTGATTTCAACTTTTAGAAGGTTATATAGTCATAAAAAATGTAGTTGTTGCCAAATCTTTGAAACTGTAATAAAATAGAAAGAAAGAAAATGGTTTATTTATAAGTAAATATTTTACTTTTTATTGTAATAAAGTTTAAAAATTTTGGTTAAATACTATGTAAATAGATAGAGTTCATCTAAATCCAATTTTTGTGGATCTTTTTCACTGTATCATCGAAAAAAAAATCATCATCATCAAATCAACATACATCAAGTAAGTCATAATACCAACATTAACATAATAATGATTGATCGTGTATTATAGTTCATAAAGTAATCAAAAATAATAAAATGGTAATACTAAAAGATAATATTTATAAATATGTCCTCAAACAAGATTATAGACCCACTTGTACCTTGTACGCCTGGGATACCGAGTATATAACATTGGCATTACAAAACAAATTAAACTACATTCGCAACAGCTGGAATGAGCTTTTCGTATATGTCGATGCCTTTCAAGTAAATGTCCGCAGCGAGAAATTCGTCGTGATCGTGGAGTAGCACGGGTGTGTGATTCATGGGCGAAAACCCGATGGCGGGAATTCCAACACGTCGAATGTAACGACTGTCCGTGCCGCCTGGGAAGATCCTACAGTCCAGTTTCAGCTTCCTAGATAGGAAATAGTATTTGTATTAATTGATTTCCTGTAAGGTACTTTTTTGTACTTTGCTTATAGTCATTTGTCATACTCATTAATTGAAACTAACTAGTCACAGTAACTTTGCAGTTGCATTGCATTACTACATCAATGATTACCTTCTAATTTTTGAAATTAGTGCTTTCCGAGATATTTAGCGATATACAAGAATATCTGTGATATTCTTTTTACAAAATACCAGCGCGTTCCTCCGTTTCAATACCTTTTCCTCCTTTAGGAGAAATGGTTTTGTTTTACTGACTGGTTGTTCAGTTAGCTAAAACTTACATTTCATCAGTAGCCGTTTTGAATGCCACCCAATATGGGTTACTAGCATCTAACTTGGTACATTCTACGTTCGGATTCTTTTGTTCAAATTCGTAAGTGACACCGTCTCCTGCTTCACGACACCATTTTTGTATCTGAAAACAATACACGATAATAAATATAACAGCATCGTAGCCACGAGGGCTTTTTTCAAAGAAAATAGAACCTCGCACATGACAAAAAATATTCAAGAAAAAAACTGGCGCCCAACGTGTAGGAGACTCCCACACGTTGGGCGCCAGTTTTCCCATGGCACTACGCATTATTACAGAGAAAAACCCTTAACCCGTTTACGTACGTTACTCGTAGATGCAATAGTAATAATCATATAAGTGGGTAAAATTAAGATAATTATAATTCTAATTTATTGGCGACAGGCTTCATAAAAATTTAAAATGGCCGAGACTAGTTCAAAGGCAGGTGCTGTAGAAGCTCAATTGTTAGGTTGTTTATTATAAAATGTATGACATAGTGTCTTACATACAGTCATTATAATTATTATGCAGCTTACGCAGTTACGCTAACCGTACGAATAAAAGTAAGTTTTACCCACCATGTTTTCAAATTTTATGTGATCAACTGTAACAGCGAGCCTTACGTCAAAGACCACTGTTAATTTTTCTGGAATCACATTTGATTGTACGCCTCCCTGGAAATACAAGAAGATACAGTTTGAAAAAAAAAGTTCGAAACGATTATATGTAAGCAAGTAAATATGTAGGTTCAAAAATAACTTACGTTAATTTGAGTCAGATTCACTGTAGTGACATCACCAATGGTGAGCTTGGAATCACTCTGGAGTAGTTTCTTTTGTTGCTCTCTCAAATCCATAAATTGATCAATGATGTACCTCAACTGCAAAAAATCATAGACCTTTAATGCGAGTAAAAAAAAAACGTTTTTTTCTCACTATACATACCAATGTCTTTTTAGTGTTTTTGTCACTATACAAACTTTAATGATATTATAAATTCTCATTCTTATTAATCTCTAGATTATTATTATTACTAACACAATCACAAAAGTTATTGTTACTAACCTACTATGGACCAATGTCTGAAATAAAAATTTGAATTTGACTAAATTGCACTTGAAAAAAGCAACTGTGACAGACGAGGAATCGAACCCCGTGTCTTACGCTATTCGGGCGCATGGCTATACCTACTCGTATTTCGTTAAAAAGAAAGCACCAAAATTCAACAGGCTTGCCAGTGTGACGGTGACCGAGTGGTATAGGCATG
Source organism: Pyrausta aurata (assembly GCA_963584085.1). Lineage (NCBI taxonomy): Eukaryota > Metazoa > Arthropoda > Insecta > Lepidoptera > Crambidae > Pyrausta > Pyrausta aurata. The sequence continues at coordinate 177,655 of OY757265.1, read as the reverse complement.
CGCCCGGATAGCGTAAGACACGCCCAAGTAACACATTAGCGCTAAGATAAGCATTATATGGCCTGTACAGTGGTTCTAAGTAACGTTTAAAGTAACATATGAGTGGTAAAAATTAGAGTTATAGCATGCTATAACACAGATATAACCACGAAAGAGGCCCACGTCCTTAGAGCTTAAAGTTTTTTAGTGCTTATATAAGGTCAAATCATTTTAAGTGATAATATTTTAACAGTGGCTTTGTATACATCAAAGAAACAGGACACTATCAATATTTTTTGGAAAATCGATATTTTAATTTTTATTATTTTCTTTAACATAGATAATATTTTTTTTTAAAACAGCACCCTGACAATTTAAAAAGTTATCTACATCATCGGCTTCGCCTCTCTCAATTCAATGGCCAAACCTTCTTTTTCTCTTATCTTAGCCTTAATGAATAAAAAATAAAAAACTGAAAAATATTATTAACTTTGTCTCAAATTTTCTCAGAAACAAGCGGATAAAAACCCAGAGTGTTTTCTACAAAAAATGATTAATTTATTGTGCTGAATCGGCCCTTAAAATATTATCACTTAAAACGAGGTGACCTTATATAATAGCGGTATATCAGAGTTAAGCTTAGTTACAAAAGTTCTACAATGACGTTACTTACTGCTTTAAGCGTTATAACAGAGATACGATAGTGGTCCTTACCGCTAAAAGCGTTATTACTGGGATACAAGAGTGATATTTAGCGCTCAAATCATTATTACTGACACACAATAGTTGTACTTACCACTTATAGCGTTTTTACAGAGATACAACAGTGCTGTTTACCACTTTAATTGTTATTACTGAGATATAGTAGTGGTACTTACCACTTAGAACGTTATTTCTGAGACAATTGTACGAGTTTGTACATTTTTATTTTCTTAAACTTTCTGACAATTCATGCTCATCTAATTTGTCAGTGAAATATTATTAATGTCATTTGTGATTGAAAAACCTATTTAGTTGTTTGCTACAATTTGGAAGTATAAACTTTTAAATAATTATTGACTTATTTTAAAGCAAAATTCAACTGCGCTTATCAATTTACCGTAAATATTATGATGTTTTACATCTCAATTTCAATGCGCCCTCAGTATATTAAATATTTTGCATAAAACCACTAAATTGATAATAGACAGTAAGAATTTTTATTACTAAATTTGCTTTTTTTATATAACTGTGCAGGCGCAGCGTAGGACGTCCGCCGACAAGATGGACAGACGACCTTGTGAAGATCGCAGGATCGCACTGGATGCAGACCGCTCACAACCGGTCGTTGTGGAAAGCCATGGGGGAGGCCTATGTTCAGCAGTGGACGTCCTTCGGCTGATAATGATGATGATGATGATGATATAATCATAACTTGATTTTATACTCAATTTAGTTTTTGTAAAATACATCATAGCTATCAATCGCAAAAATCTAGTGGAATTATGCAATTACTATTATAATGTAGTATTATTGATTGTCCTAAAAATGGCGATTTAAGGTTATTGCTTTAGACTTCCTTCACCGCTTATATAGCACTTATTAATGACTAATAGCAATAATTATGCGCTATAAATACTTTAACAAATGCAATAGACTGCTTAGTAACTTTTCTAGAACTCTTGTACAAATTTAGGTTACATAGCGATGTTAACCTCGGCTGAAAGCATTTTGTTGTATTAAAGTTTTAATTATCAATCATATAGAACTCTCAGATCTAACTAGAACCATACAAGAACTTAAGTAGTTTATAAGAGTCAGATAACTCCTTTTTACAACTGTTAAGGGCAGCTTATAGCTATAGAAGTAACCTATATAGTGTCTATAGTTACCGCTAATATACAACACCTAGCTATAGTAGTTGTTAGTTATGCTTCTTGTATATCTTAAAGCACTAAGTATCGCTTGTTAACTCTTCTAAACCTCTGTAAGTTGCTACTAAAACCATTGTATAGCTATAGTAGCATTTGAAACTGTAATATATGCTGCAGTTAGCACTAATGTGTTTCTTGGGCGGGGTTCAATTCCTCGTCTGTCACAGTTGTTTACTTTACAAGTGCAATTTATATCAATAACCAATGTGTCGGTGGCCGAGTGGTTTAGGCATGCGACCGCATAGCGAAAAAACGCAGGTTCAATTCAAAGACACGGATATCCAGAGTAATATAGTTTTACCCTTTGGCACAGAATATAGCCTTTGGGCACGAACCCATTATAATGGTAGGTAAGGATTTGATTTTAAGAGTGCTGTAAGTAAGATCTTTACTGTGCTTTTAAAGTCAAAGACGAGTCAGGTGGACGTACGCGACATTCACGCATGACGTTATATTTTTTTCTCTTGTTCTAAACAACCCGCAATCAGTTTCCATTCTAGAATAGGGTGGGTTGAGTGGGGCCGGGATTTGCTGAATAAGCGCCACTGCACTAACTCCCCATAAACATTTAGCACGTCGGCTATCTTAAGTCTTTAAATGTCCGTTATGTGGTGACAACATCAACAACACGCCGGAGTGCGTGGTCTAGACTTCGACGTTAGAGGGTGATTCGGTTTAATAAATCACAATCTGGCTGTGCAACGAACCAGCGCGTTTTTGAAGTCCCGCTGGTTAAAAATGGAACATTAATTGAATCCGTCAAGCAATCGACCTATTATGGGCCGCGATAGTGTTTGATTGACTCTTGTAGTACCTATCGGATATCGGTGCCTTACCCGTTAAATTTCAATATTGGTTGGTGGCATATTAGTACGTGCCATCCACGAAGGCGCGCGCCGCCTTTCGTCTTAATCGTTTATAGTAAGTACATTTTGTGCAAGCTATTGCCAATAGTTGATGATATTATAATGAATATAAAACTGTTAAATATTTATTATTTCATATTTTTATATAGTCCGTACACCCGTACCACCCGTACCCCAAACTTTCTTCAATCGAAAATTAACGGCGCGCGCCTTCGCGGATGGCACTATCTATACTCAAAGTTGCTGTACAAATCAAAGTCAACAGACTTACTTACCTTTTCACCAGCCGTGTTGGGTATGAGTAATGACCCGTGACCCGGTTGACCAGAACAGTGGATATGCATTTCTAAAAGAATAATAAGAATAGATTCCTTATTTGCATTTATTACTATCGAGGTCACAGCCCCCTAACCACCTCAAGATCTAAAGTTGCTTGTTCCTCTCGTGGCATTATTTGAAGTTAGTTATGTTTTTGTGTCGTGCTTGCAAGCGGTTTTCGTTTAAAAGTGGTTAGGCGCCAGAGACCTCAACCGTTCTTAGCTAAATGGAGAAAGTATTGAAAAACGAATAAATAACGAAGCACAGTTACATTTAAAGGATAGTACATGTACGTTACATAATTAACTCGTCAAGTATGTGTAAACGAGACACAATAAAAATTCCATTGTTATGCGACTCTCGGCATTCGTTTGATACCTGACTGATTAAGTACCGTGCTTCCTCATAACTGCTCCTAAATAATTGTTGCGATGCAATAAAAATTCTTCACGCTTCTTCCTAAATCAAGTATTTTATGTAACGTACTTAAATAATAAATAACTATAACATAAGATTAGCTTACGCCAAATACTTCTTTCGCCGTTGAAAATAATAAATTCTTCAGTTGGATTTGCCATTCCTTCGTCCAGCGCGAACCCCACATTCAGTTTTTGAAAATTTTCCGTCAACACAAACTTTTCCATGCCATCATGTCCGCCAATTTCTTCGTCTGTAAAATTTGAACTTATTCGTAATGTTGGTCAGGAAGAAAAAAATGTTGGTACCTACCTATATTTATAATGTAACTAAGTAACTAGAATGAAAATGCATATGAAGATATTTGTTACCATAACCAAACTACTTTCTAAAGGTATACAGATTGGCATCTGGCTTACCGGGTACAAATGAGATATGCAATGTTCTCTTTAGTTTCTTTCCCGCTTCTTTCAGCCTTCGAATGGCTTCCAGGTACTGGATACCCACACATTTCATATCTTGAGAGCCTCGGGCAAAAATTTTACCATCGCCGTCAATGTGGCCGCTAAATGGTGGGTATGTCCAGCTATTCTGTCAGAAGAATGTTAAAAAAGCGTACAGATTAAGTTATAATATTAGCTACATAACATTTACAAAAAATCTGTTATCATGCTAGCAGTGCGAATTTATTTAAAAAAAAACTTGAAAGCTGTCTACCTACACGCTAATATTTGCAAATACAAAAGATAAGTACTATTTAGGTACTAAGTACATTTCGAAACTATACTTATTAAAAGTCACTAATTCATTTTACATACCTCAAAGACAGGCACAACATCCATATGAGAGTTGAGCAAAATAGAAGGAAGAGAAATATCCGTCCCAGGCCACGTTAAAATTACGATTGGTTTGTCTTTTACCACTTCATATATTCTTATTGATAGGCCTATTTCTTCGGCCTGTTTCTGGAGGAATGCAACACATTCATCTAAAAAAAATATTAATAAATTATTTCAAGATTTTTGACTAACATTAAATAAATAATAAAAAAACATGTGCCATGGATCCGAATCGCCAATCAGAAAAAACAATTCGGACGTGTGAGCGTACGGGCGTACAACCTCCTAAATTTTGGTTGGAGTGCGCTTTTGTACATCCGTTTTGAGTAGCCATAAATAAATGAGTTGACTTGAGTGGCCTACTCGCTGTTGAAGGATCAAGAGGTCTCTGATTCGAATCCTGGGTCGGGCCGTAAGCCCATTTGCTGTCTCGATTGAAATTACTCGCAAAAGCTCGGAGTAGGAAAGCTCGGTGATGATGACACCCCGTACCTCGAAGCACGGTCCGGCATTATTATTCGGGCATTCTCAATACCTTGATAATCGTACAGTAGTTTTGCAATCAAAAAGTAGTAACACACGTAGTGATTACTTACTCGCTCAGTGAAAAACTACATAAGTGTTTTGTCCAAGTAAGTGGGTATAGGCCTCAAAGTAAGTAAATAATTGCTAACTCTGGATTTTTTCACCTTTCTCCGCCCGCTTGCAACTTGGCTTGGTAAGACTGCTTTGATAATGTAAATTATATGGTGTTTTTAATTTAAGTATTAAATTGTTATTATAATTTCGATTCCTGGGACTTTATAGATCCTGTACATCCCATTTTATGCGTCGTAGTACTGTGGCGTTCGTAAGATAAAAGCTAATATCCACATTAGTAAATGGGGCAGAACAATCTAGATGCAACCAAGGGTCCTTTACTACGTAATGATGATTGTCACATCCAGCCCGAGCCTGGGTATAGAGGCGGTCCATATTAAGTACCCTGTTCGTACATACTGGGTACCTAACCTAACCTAACCTACCATTAGTAAGTACTTATGTGTTCTACTATATAAAAATAAGTCGGGTTTTCCTTCCTGACACGCTATAACTCCAGAACGCACGTACCGATTTCCACGGTTTTGCATTCGATGGAAAGGTTTCGGGATCCGTGAGGTTTATAGCAAAGAAAATTCCCATAACGGGGCCGGGAAGTTCGCTAGGACCGCTAGTTTAATCTATTTAGATTAACTGAACCAATTTTGGTTCAGCGGATTCAGTGCTATAAGAGACAGACGTACACTCTCGCAATTTTTAAAATTTATTTATCGTATTAACAAAATTACAAGAGAATATAGGAAATATTAACATCTAAAAACCACAGAAGTTTATCGTGATGCTAATGAGATAAGTTTACGTCAGTAAGAAAAAGAACAGTAGGCGACGAAAGGCGAGTAACAAGTCGAATATTGTGTGATGATCCTGATGAATCGGTAATATTACAGTAAAACATAAAAAATACTACTTATGTATTGTATAATATACCTAAGCAAGAACCAGGCAGGATTAAGGTTGAGTTTATAATATTACTTAATGAATGATAAGAAAAAAAGAAAGATAATAGAAAAGAGAGATAAAATTGTTAGGTAACTAGACTTATCTTTTACTTTGAAGACAAAATAAATTATCATTCTGATTGACAACGCGTGGTGATGCCTTAAACGAATAGAATAATTTCAAAGCTCTAATATTACCCTTACCTACCTTATTACCTACCTTAAGCCCTTTACTATACTATACACATATCTATTTATTTGTGGACGTAATTAATTTTGTAAAATAAAATTTAGGAAGGTTAAACACTACAGTAAACTAAGAGGGAAGTATACGAAACCTAATCGAGGTAAATAAGGTACTTGCGGCAAACAAGGCCCACCTAACTTGAAGCCCTCAACAATCCTACATTTTCGGGTTAATATAAATAATTCAATCAGTAATAATTAGAATATTTATTAAATATTTAGGACGCACTGAATCATTTTTGCTTTTTTAATATAAATACTTGAAATGCACATTTTTTTAAAAAGCCTTCGCTGGGCCTAATTAAACTACTGTAGTATAATAAGGCCCAAACTATAAACAGACATTTTAAATGAAATTTTTACAAAAAATAAACTTATAATAACAAATTAAACTGATTTTCCCTTCATAGAAAAACAAAATTGTTAATAAAATCTGAAATAATTTTTTTTGGGCCTTATTTGACCACAGTTGACCACTTTAGGGTGCACCTTGAAAACAAATATTTTTAACAACGAAAATTAACTAAAACTAAAGAAAACTGCTACTTGAATAAAAAAGAGAGCACAAAATCAATATTATAAACCAAATCCTGTTAGGAGTGTAATAAGGCCCAGAGCCAAAATCGGTGGGCCTTATTAAACCTACAACCTATCGGCACACTCATCGAAAAAAAATTAAAAATATGCAATTGAAACATAAAAAGACACTAATATCACAAACTAGAATATGCAATTACTACAACAAACACATTATTTTATTAAACAGTAGGAAAAATACATCAAAACTTATATTTATTCCACAGCGAAAATTATAATTTGCGACATACCCTCAAGTCAGTACGAGACCCGGCTCGCTACTGACGAAACGAAGCGCGCGGGGTGCGCGACGTTGCCAAACCGTGCATATTGTGACTCGTTCTATATATGCGTAAGTCACACAGGAAAGAAATCACATTTTCGCGCGAAATACGAACTGTGGGCTTTATTTAGCTCCGGGCCTTAATTACCTCCAGTACCTTATATATTTTTTTATACTTACCCTCTTAATAACATTCAGTCATTGATAAATTCAAGTAATAACTGTTCCAAAACAAAACTCCCTGTACCTACCTACGTTATCGGTTTCAGTGATAGTCTAGTCACAGAATATTTAATGTCTAGTAATGTAATAAAATACGTGGAAGAAGTGGCGGTTATGTAAACGATTATTTGGTAGATAAGGTAAGAAATGTGCCACAAATATTAGTGTTTCTTAATTATTTACCTACGTTGAGAACGTAATAGGACGTAACGTTGCTATTATATCCTACTTCTGATAAGGATAGTAACAGTGGTAAGTAAACTAAAATAATATATTAATTAAGTTTGTTGTACCCTGTAACGTTCATCACTATTTGAAAAACCAAAGTACCCACTTTCGTCTGTGCCCGATACCTTAATCAAGAATACCTTAATATCTACCTTTTTGGTGGATTTTCTAGGAGTTTTCAATGAGACTGCTTCACGAGGAAGGTTTAATACCAAGGTTTTGTACAAATAATAGGAACCAAACGAGCTGATGAATGATTAACTTAAAAATAATATATATTTTTTAAATAAATTCATACATTGCACCTAACGCACTAATGCAATCCGGGTCGTGCCTGATGGAATAATACACCCAAAGATTCAGACAGAAACTTAATTACTTACTCTCTCTCTTGGTGGAACTCAACACTCACTCAAGTCAACACTCGATGGATGAACTGTTTCGACACGACAAGTGTGTTAACTAGTTACCTATTATTTGTATGCGATAATAAAGTTTAATTTATCCATCACCGTACATACCTACCAACTAACTACAGGTAAAGTAGCAAGATAAATGTGAACACACACAGGCAAACGCAAATACAAATCAAGAAATTCTATTCTAGCATGTAAGTAGGTAATTATAATTTCGGTTAGCTTTATAAACGTCTTTACGATAGCAAAAGAAGCCTAAAAATACACTCACCATAATCAATATTCGGTTGCACACTAGGAATCTTTAGGTATTCAACAAATCTTTTTACAGATGGATTATTTTCGTATTTAGACGACATCGCAAACGCAGCTTGACGCGTCAAACTCTACAGAGACAATGAAAATGAATGATACCACACACTCACGGTCGAAAGGAAACGAGACGCGTGCGCAACACATTTTACTATAGCTAGTACTTTGATATAGTACACACACAGACAGTAGTATAGCCACTTCTTCTGCCAGACATAAAGGTGGGACCACAATATAGATTAACGGCCGGTTTGACAATATCTGCTGTTAATGTGTTGTTTTTTTCTTATTTCGATAGTGAAAAGAAAGGCATTTGTTCAAATACAAGTAAGTAGCAATCATGCGAGTCCCGTCTACTTTATCTCTAATCTCACTAAATGCATTAAACTTTAATTAAACACATAAGATAAGGTGTTTATTGGTAGTACAGGCTATACAGAAGATATTAGGCGATAGAACGGGTAGATAACAAATATTTATTTATGAAGTATAAGAAAGTCGCTGGCGCTTTGTCATCTTCATCATCATTATTATTATCAGCCAAAGGACGTCCACAGTTGAACAAATGCCTCCCCCAGAGATTTCCACAAAGTCATCAAACCTTCGTGATGACCCTTGAGAACAGCTTGTAGACATGGCCCAGGAGTGGATGGGTCTATAGTTCTTCAATAAGGTTTTGTCTCCTTTTTTGAAGAATAACACCACCTGCACACTCCTGTTCCATTACTCAGGCAGGCGTGATGCCCTCTTGCAGCACGGAATGAAAGAGTTTCTGAAGGACTTTGAGTACACGTCAGACTACCCCACTTTGACCTTGAGGCCGCCTCTATTCCCTACGCAATAAAAGCTGTTTTCGTAGTTCACATGGGTAACCTGACGTGCTTTCGTCTGTACCTACCAGGGTTCCACCCGCTTTCAAAAGCTGTGCTGTGTTTTTAAAGAGGCTGATGTCCGGGATGTCTTCAGTGTAGTGTCGGGTCAGGGTAGCTCTTGGATCTCTGGCCGAGCTATCAACGGGTTTGGCAACTGAGGTGTACAACTGCCCATAGAACTTTTCGATTTCCCTTGAAACCTCTGCTTTCGTCTGGCGCTCTGTGGTAAAACTTATTCATTAGTATACAACAAGACAGCAATCTAATAAGAAGATTTTGTATCTGTACTTACTGGTTCCGGAGTATCCGGAGGGAAAACCTTTGGTTGGAACTTCCGTTACACTACACTCCTATAATCATGCATGAGCTTTTTACCGGCTTTTGTGCCCTAACTGTGTCACTGAATATTGACGTGTTGTCAAAAGTTTGATCATATATAGCATACCTTAACTCGTCAAGTATGTGTGAACGAGACACAATAGAAATTCCATTATTATGCGACTCCCGGCAGTCGTTTGATACCTGACTGATTACGCAAAAGCATAGTAGTAGGTACGACACGAGTAGGTATAAAAAAGTTCTCACGAAGTTAGATTGGAACAGCCCAGTTGTTTTTGTTTTTGAGCGTAGGAGGAAGGGCAGAGCTCGTCAACAATAGTCAGCTTTATGCCCCTCCTGGTGGAGTCCTGCGGGTGGCGGGGAAACACAACCACCCGCATTGAGCGCGTCTCCACCGCTGCCGAATGGGAATGACTTAGCGCTTCCGGTCATTCTCATCATCCCTCTTTAAAAATGGAAATCTGTTCAAAATGTTCAACTTTTTTTGAATCACTATTGCATTTGAACCCTAAAACCTTAAATACATGAGTATTTGAGGGTTGCGAAGTCCAACAAGGAACCCATATTTATAATTTCGCTATTTCTGTCAGTCCGCGGTTTAGCTCAGAGACCGTACCGTGCTAGACAAAACTGTAATTTGGCATTGGTACGTATTAGACCAAGGTATTAAACGACGATTCCTCTCCGCGTCAATATTGGTTGGCATGTATTGTTGACGCGGAGAGGAGAAGACGAAGAGCCGTGAAAAGAGCTGTGTGTTTCCGCTCAGAACCCCGCATGCTCTTAATTTTATATGAGCGGAGATTTTGAGCATAGTGATTGGTTAATTGTTAAAAAACATTTTGTAAAAAAATTTACAGCATTAGCAAATTACAGATTACAGAGTTACAAATACAGAGTTGCAGTTGTACATAAATTGAATCATACTCTTCCCAGCAAGCACACAACACCATTTTAACAAACTTATGATAGCACGAGTTCATGTACAAAGCATTATAAACAAATCGTATATCAGCTGTATTTCTAATATACGACTCTTTTAAGTAAAATTTGGGCCCCCCCTTTAGACAGCGTTGAGTTATATAAACGCTATTTCTTAGCATTAAAATTATCATATTACTTCATTAATAAACTCAGTTATGAGCATAGGAATAAACAAATGGCATTTTTTGCGACTTTAATACAGTTAATATATAGCTTTTAAAATTACAATCTGTTATTAAAATTTCATTACAATGCTTACTGTTTTACTTCCTTTGTAAAAAAGAAAATCTTATTGATATTAAAAATATATTTTATTCTACTATTGATATCATGCAACTTTATGGACCTGAAATAATTAAATGTGACAATTATTGAATGGGTAGTACCGCCTTTATTTCGGACTGTTTTGAGTGAAATTAGCTGCGCAAATCAGTTTGTCGGGTGAAATATACATGTTATTAATAAAGAATACACGCGCCCTCGCTAAAATACTTTATTATAGTATTTCATTTTTTTTGAAAACATAACCTAGTTTTAACAAATATAAAAATTAGCCTTTAGCAATAGGTTTAACAAATAAATTAGCTTAGAAAGGTATCCGTACAAAATAAAAATGATTCATTTCCTTTCTAGTCAGATATTATAGTGACTTGTATTCTTTTTGTAAGAAAGGAAAAAGAATGCAAATGGCGACAAATAAAATTAAAGCTTTAGGCATTTGACGATAGCATAATAGTGCTGTTAATTTTAATATGGACCGTTACAAAAATTAGAGCTCGTATTGCACTATACAAGACACTTACTTATTGTGTTTAGCCATATAACAGCACTTCAGAAATATGTTATAATACTTAAACTCATTATACGTTAATAGTGACTGATCGTTAACGAGCTAAGCAGGGTACCGTAATCATTTGGTATAAACTTAATTAGCCAAGATTTTTATCAAGCAACTTAAAGCCTTTTTATCCATTGCTATTAAACTAGCCGTTGTAATATATTCGCCATTATAAATAACTATTTTGTAAATTGAAATTACGATACTATTATTACTGATAGTTCTAATAATACTTTTATTTCGATCAAAATATAGCTATATACTAGGCGTGTGTAATATCTGATTTTTTAGATATCGAATCAAAACTATATATCGATATTCGATATCAGATATTGAAACTATATATTTTCAAAACTATATATTGGCGTATCGATGTGTATTTCGTATCATTGAATCTAAAAAGATATTTCGAAAACTATATATTGGCGTATCGATGTGTATTTCGTATCATTGAATCTAAAACGATATTTTGAAAACTATATATTGGCGTATCGATGTGTATTTTTTTGTATCATTGTATCAAAAAAATATGTTTTTCTGAAACAGTATACAGTTATATCGTATCATAATATGATATCATTGTTGTTGTTTTTCTTAAATCTGTTCGGATTATGAACTTATTACTTAATTATATCGAAAACTAGCGGACTTTGTTTCGCCCCGGCCCCGTCCCGCACCAGTCCCGGCCCCGTCGAACGGGATAAATGAATCCTATGTCTTACTGGTTATAAGCTCCTCTTCACCGTTTCACCCCGGCCCCGTCCCACCCCAGCCCCGGCACAGTCCCAACCCAGCCCCGGCCCCGTCCCACCCCAGCCCCAGGCCAGTCTCACCCCAGCCCCGGCCCCGTCCCACCACAACCCCGGCCCCGTCCCACCCCAACCCTGGGCCCGTCCCACCCCAGCCCTGGCCCCGTCCCACCCCAGCCCCGGCCCCGTCTAAGGGCTATGAAAAACCTCTTCACTGTTTCACCCTGGTCCCGTCTCACCCGAGCCCCGGCCCAGTCTTAACCCAGCCCCGGCCCCGTCCCACCCCAGCCCCAGGCCGGTCTCACCTCAGCCCCGGCCTCGTCCCACCCCAACCCCGGCCCCATCCCACCCCAACCCCGGCCCCGTCCCACCCCAGCCAGGGCCCCGTCCCACCACAGCCCCGGCCCCGTCTTAACCCTGCCCCAGCCCCGTCCCACCCCAGCCCCGGCCCCGTCTTAACCCTGCCCCAGCCCCGTCCCACCCCAGCCCCGGCCCCGACTCACCCCAGCCCCGGCCCCGTCTAAGGGGTATGAAAAACCTGTTCTTCGTATTCATATCTGTTCATCGTAGCGCAAGTGCCTAGCTAAGCTAAACCGTATTGCATCGGAATACAGTTTGATATTCCTATATCTATGAATCATGAATATCGAGGCATATCGTATCACATCGATGCGGCGATATAGTGTTTTGAAAATATATAGTTTTGATGCGGGGCGATATCGGATATCACGATATTGATCCAATATACGTTTCAATATCTATATACGATTTGAATCGGCCATGCCTAACTATATACTGTAGAGATGAATAGATCAGAGAGAAAACGGAGCAAAGGCATTATTTGTTATAAAGCCAATGCTAATATAGGACTAGCATTAAATTAACACAATCATGGACTATTAGAAAGCTTTTACTCTTTAAAAAAATCAAAATACGTTTAAAAGCACTATACAATAATTTATTAATGCATATTTAAAGCGTAAAGTTTTTCAAATTACCAATGTAAGATATAAGTCTTAGTATAAGTTTGAAAGCTGTTTTAGAAGCTGTAATTTAGAATTATCCTACGTTAATTTAAGATTTTTGACATTGTAACAATTTTTTGCTAACTATAATATAGCAGTAAGCATTATTGATAAAATAAATGCATTTATAGAGTATTAATATTTGGATAGTGACGATTAAAAGAATTAATATGACTTCAAGACATAATTCTGTATCTGTTTTGGTTAATATACAAGTTATGTGCTTGCTGGGTTACTAATCTGTGATTGAATGCCAACTAATTTCTGTCTCTGTCAACGTCAGATATACTGACAGACAGAATCATGATTTAATCCAGGATTAATAGCGTACCTAATCCTGGGTTAAATCATTATGGGCAAGTGAGCCTTATTCTAGTAATTTATTTATTTCTCGGTATAAGTTAAAATTTTCATTCCATTTTACTCTTTATAACATGCCAACAAGACTATGCTATTCATAGGACCCACAGCAACACAAAAAGGGTTCATGCTAACATACAAGTATGTAGGACTAGCTTTTGCCCGCGACTTCGTTCGCGTGGACTTCAGGTTCGTCCCGTCTAGTCTAGTAATAAGTAAGAAATACGGTAACTAAGCACTGCAGAGCCCTAAATTGTAGCCTATATGTTATTCTGATGTATAAGCTATATTGTGGTAAAGTTTCATTCAAATCCATTCAGTAGTTTTTACGTGAAAGAGTAACAAACATCCATACATCCATACATCCATACTTACAAACTTTCGCCTTTATAATAGTAGTAGGATTATTTATGCTGGGTTTTCCAGATAACGTCATCAAGAAATAAACCAAATACTTATTAAGAATTTACATTTAATTCTTAAACAGTAGTACTGGATAACAAATGAATAATCAGAGAAGAGATCAGAAATCAGATGTAAATGAACCTCACACAATGTGTTTCATACAATAGAAAATTGGGTTGAAAATTTACAATGTTTTACAAATTACACATTATTATTAAGAAGTATGTACATTCTGTAAAAAATATCATTAATTACTTAATTGTTATGTAAAACTTAGTAAAAGTCCTTAGAATATTATTTATAGAAATTCATCACACCAATCCTTCAAACACTGATAACAATCAGCGGATTGTTTTGAGTTGGCACTACATGTGTCCTTCATCCATTCTTGAAAAATTTCCTTTTCTTTCTTCAAAACCAAAAACTGCCCCAGCACGACGTACGCCTGAAACAGAACAATATTATTTTCAATGGCTGAATTGTGGAATAGCAAGCTTATCCTTATTCCTAGTATTCTATTTGTGTATATCACTTTCTAAATTTTTGCGTACATACATTTAAGGTTTCATAAATATACTGAGAGGCTACAGTTAATATTCTAATTTCTCTGAACACCTCTTTTAAGGAATCTTGAGGTTTTAGACTATAAATAGCATGCACTGCCTTTTTTTGTAATACAAAAATTTCTTCATATCAACAGCTGAGCCCTACAATAAAATTCCGTAGGACATCAAGCTATGGAAATAACTAAAATAAACTAACCTAGCTGTTTCTACATCAGTCAAATGCCTAATCTTCCTTAGAGCAAAAGCAGCCGAGCTAAGTTTCCCTGACAAGGTCTCTTTATGAGGACCCCATAGTAGTTTGGAGTCTAAAGTGATTCCCAAGAATGTTGTGGAGTCAATAGTATCAAGGGATTTGTCTTTGACCTTAACCTGAGTTGGTGCCTGTTGCTTAACTTAAAATATTATAACTTCTCATAAAATGAATATTTTAGCATGTCAGATGTCTAAAGCATGAGCAGAAAGAAATACAGGGTGTTCATAGGTAATTGAATTTTAAAACTTTCTTTGTTAGACCCGGGAAAATCTAAACAGTATTTTATTTCAATAGAAATTAGAGGTTAGGTAAAAGTAAGCATTTTTGAGATAGTCGATGGGTACCACAGCCAGAGAGTAGCTTCAAAGAGAATATAATCACTTAGCTTGATAATAAAAACATCCCTTTCTGTATTTTTTTGGTAGGTAAAGTAAAAACATCTCTTTCTGTATGTTTTGGTAGGTAAAGCAATGTAGTTGGCGTTCAGTTATTTCAAAATCTCACTGGGCTTAGCAATGACGTCATCGATCAACACAGTAGAGTAGGGAAGCTTTACTTGGTTGGTTAAGAGTTAAAATAATAAACACCTTATCAAAACCTGCCGTTTCAAGCCTTTTTCCTAATACTTCTCCCACTCCAGCCAGATCTGTAACAGGTTTTTCGCCCATGGGTTCCGCAACAAAATTGCGATGTTTCTGTGAAGTACTAGACATGTCGGACGATAATTTAATAAGAACACTAACGTCAACTTGGTAATTTTAGAAGGCGTCACTAAAAGATTTTCATTAAAAATGCTTGAAATCAAAGTGTTTTAGACCACAATCATAAAAGTCGCACATTAATTATTCACAAACTCCAAAATGGAATGACAATTATGACAAACAACAAAAAAAAACACAGAAACCAAATCAAGCCAAGCTTTTTTTTTTACTTGACAGCGATTTTTTTTTTTGTATTTTCGTTCCGTATGGAACAGGCTAAGGTCTTAGGACCATGCTGCCTTGCCATAAGTTTGTTTATTTATTTAGTCAATTTATGGGAAATTAAGTCTTCAGTATAAAAATCAGTCTTATACGATAATAGTCCAAGTTTTACATAACAATAAAACTTGTATTATTAGCAGAGACGATGCACAGCATCCTGTGAGATGCGTCTACTTCCGCCTAGCCTAATTTCCGTATCCTGCTGGATAAATAATTATTGGTTTAATTTGACTTACATCCGTGTCCGCCATTTTTAGTCACCTGGGGTCGAGTTATCTCGAAGTTTCCTCATAGAAGTCTCGCCAGGAGGCCTTAATGGGATGCTGTGCATCGTCTCTGCTAATAATACAAGTTTTATTGTTATGTAAAACTTGGACTATTATTCGGCATGTGACGATGCACAGCATCCTGTGAGAGATGTGTTTATTAGCTCCTGGTGACTATTGAACGACGCTATGTGATAAAGAGTATGGTAGACTGATGATTGCAGCTTTTGAAGATATCTGTAAAACGCTAAACGATGTGATTAATGGGTGCAGTAGTAAGCACATTATTATTGCCAAGTATTAATGCGTAAAGGATGATAAGGCAGACTACTATTAACATAATTTAAATTATTTCTTTATCAATAATAATCAATAATAAATGTTATCTCACTGAAAATATATATGCAACGTATAACGACATCTTTCATTTAATTGTCTAGTACATGAAGTTGCAAGAGCGATAACTTTCGCTATCAAATATTTTTATTGATATGTTTTAGTTTTGAAATATGTCTAAGTTAAGTGATTATTAACTTGGATTAATGGCCTAGACAAATAACTATTTTAAGATATTAATCAGTCAGGTATCAAACGACTGCCGGGAGTCGTATGAATAATGGAATTTCTATTGTGTCTCGTTCACACATACTTGACGAGTTAATGATGAATGATGTCTCATTGTGGTACAGATTCGAAAATTATATGCATTTTGAGGGACCAAAATCTTGTGGGGAACGGAAATTACCTGGAAGGGCAAGATGGATTATTTTTGTTACTACGTATTGGTAGGCTTAACAAACAGTCTGATCTGTATGAATGTATTATGAAAGCAAACTTGTTTCATTACAATGATATATTGAGCATGAGGTTTTGAAATCACACTGATCCGATTTGATTGAATATTTAGGTTATGTGTAAGCCTGCCAGCTTTTGAGGCTAAATTTAAAAATGCCAGCTTGAAGTATGATAAGGAATCAAATGTTTCAATTAGGTAAAGCATTAGTGATAAATGTCGGCCGGGCCATGCTGATTAGGTAAAGATTTGTTATTTAAGCAGATGGTTTAAAACATGCCTAAGGCTTAGATTTGAAATCTTCCTTTTGTCAATAGAGGGTTAATATGAATGACTTTATAAATGTAAATTTCGAAACATGGAGGAAAGTAAGTTTGCCACCAAGTTCTAGTCAAGTTATAAGATACACTTTAAATATTGTTTTCTCAGTTCATGAGGGGTTTGGGTGTATACCTTTTTTACAGGACTTAGTTATATGGGTTACATAACTTTGGCTTTCAAATGGGCCTTGTCCTGCAGTACAGTTCTAGGCAATCGGATCTGACCTGTGGCCGTGTGTACTGTGTTTGTATGGTGGGAGCGAGAAAAGATGCCTTACCACGTTGCAGGAGGTGGTAGTCCCGAAATACAAAGTAAAGTGTTTGTAGGTGTAGTTATTGACCGCAGGTGTGGCTGTAATTACACCCCCCCCCCCCCTTTTTAAAATTTAAAGTATTAACGTAAGATGTGTTCTAACTAAACCTTACATGACCTATAATTCTAGCGCAGAGGTTGGAGTTAATGATTGATATCATTGTAAAAATACCTCTGGTCACGTCTTGCTGTCGTCTTACTGGATTATGAAGTGAAGAGACACAGAGTGCACTAGTGTATTGTGCGTACGCTTGTGCACTTTTGATTTCAATCAGGGGGACATTAGATAGCAGATTTATTGTCGCCTTAACAAGATATCGAGTTCGGGTAAATATTCTGTTTAACTGGGCCATTGTGCGAGGGTTTGTGTGCTATTAGCAGTTCAGAGAGTGAGCTTTTGCTGTGGGGTAGGCTCATACTTTTCTCGTGTACTTAAGGAGAATTTTCAATTTAATGGTAAGTTATGTATTTCATCTGAATCATTCGTATTTGTTTATGGCTTTTGATGACACACAGCAATTGTAATGCCCGTGCATTTGGAGGTTGCGCACTTCTCAAGTTATTTTGTTGCACGTCCCTTGAGTACTCATTTATATAAATGGCATAAAATATGGCATTTACTTTCTGTATACCTAATTGCCAGCCCAATAGTATCGAATAATATGCTATGATTTTTACTTTCGTTTTCTTAGTTGGTATTTAGAGTAAACAGTAGTACCTTTTCTGAACTAGGTATTCGGGAATCTTTTCCGAATTAAGAATCTACGGCTCCGGGTCATAACAAGGCTTCGATTAGTAGTTATGAGGGCCTTTTGAAGGGCTCAGTTAGTATGAAAATTCATGGTACGGTAAGGGCAAATGGCAAAGGTAGGCTGAGGGCGATAGACAATTTCAGTCAGTCCGAAAATATTGCACAACCAAAGTTTGTACAAAAGGTGGACTTAACGCCATATGACACAATGTCAGGGATAAGCGTTCAGCTCATTAGCGTCTGCTCGGTTTTTTTTTTTTGAGATTATATCAGAAATTGACTTGCTTGTGAATGCATTCTGAGGTAGACTAGAGCTGTTGAATATAGCACGGTGTGGATGAGACATGCACCGGCACAGATGTAAACGGCAGACCGTGTTACTGCACTGTAATTCAACTGGTCAGTTGATTTAAGCAATCAAAGGAAAACGTGCTGGGCTATTGAATGATATACGGGATTGGTGAGGCAATCACCGGCATGAAATTGTTCGGAAGAATGTGTGGTGAACTTTCAACTATTGCGCGGAGTTGCTAGGCAAGTACCGGCATAAAAGTGAACGCCTGTCGCGTCCCTAGCGGATTAGTTCGATATTCTTAGATATGTCTACAAATAAATGCGACAAAGACCACTGAATATTGTGCGGAGTTGGTGAGACAAGCACCGGCACGGAATACAAGCAGGACTGATGAATACTGTACGATGTTGGTGAGACAAGCATCGGCGTGGAGGTGATGTTAATGTGAGCAAGACCATTGATTATTGCGTTGAGTGGGTGAGGCAAGCACCGGCACTGAATGTAGACAGGATAGTTGAATATTGCACGATGTTGGTGTGACAGACAAGCATCGGCGTTGAGGTGAATGGCAGATGCATCCCTGTACTGTTATAAGTGTTAGGTTGGCTTACGCAGCCTGATGCTAAGGTGCCACTGCGTCCGATACGCTCGGAAGCAGCCTCCTAAACTGCACTGAGAAAAATTGCAGATGTGGCTCTGTAATCATTGCTATTACGATGATCGCAGTCTGACAGGTAGGTGCCGCTGGCCCTTGTACGTATGAGGCCAACAACCGTAAGAATACTCAGATGTGATGAGTTGCGTAGCACTTGCGTTACGTCAAGCGTTAGGACTACGAGTAGTTTGAGTAGTGATAGAATAAGTGAGGCTTCGAGGGCCACTCGAGGGCCTCTCAATAATTGTTGATTTCTTGCGATCCGTAGTAATGACAATCAATATCGACTTCGACCATGGATTGTTCGAGCTGTCTTGTGTTATGTTATGTAAAAAGTATTATAATAATTTCTTTTTCTATTATTAACTAATAAAATTATTAATTCAAATGAATTTTTAAGCTTACATTGCATTGTTGCCAATAATATAATATGGACTCTGGCTCGAAATAAACATATTTTATTTTATTTTTTTGTTTTATTTTATAAGAAGTAATCGGCACTTGGTGGTATTTAATGCATGCAACTGCCAAGAGCTTGCAGTGTGGTTTTACTGTCCCCCAAGCTGCTGTTTTTAAGAATGATACCTTAAATGAAGGTGTTATAGTCTTAGGTCTTGAGTCGAGGCAATACATACAGTAAATATGATTCACAAGATGGGTTTGACCGAATATCGAAATTCGGGCCTCGGAGACTAACATGAGCGTACGCCGCCGCGTATTTATCCACGGTTTTAGCTAAGATAATATTTGTTTAGTTTATTTCAAATTCATGTGGTCAGAAAGGGGTATCACGCTGAATAAAATACCACGTACCTTATTATGTGTTCGTTTTACCTTTAATTAAGGCAAAGCCAGGGTCTGGGAAAAACCGCCGGCCGATCCATTGTCCAGTGTTATTCGTGCTGTTACACCCTATATATGTAGGTAATATGGCTGACCAACCCTGTCTGGCGCTGGATCAGCATTTTTGGATCTAGAGACTCGCCCCGCTTCACGGGCTCCTCAGTCCTGTTCCAACCACGGTGCGCGGCGGTTGCCTTTTCAAAGATTAATTAAGTGTTTTTATTAATTTTCCTTTTTTAAAAAACCAATTGTCTGGCACGTTCTAACATTGGTGGCAGCGGTGGGATCGAGAAAAATTGATCCCCGGGTTTCGTCTCCGCAAACACGGATTTGTGTGTATGTGAAAAGTGAAATACCAGTGTGTGTCCCTATGGACAGAACGCCGTTTTACATTCTATGTCCCCTGCATCCGCTGTTTGTTTAGTGCTACTTTGGAACTTGACTCACCTCTGCCGGCCGGATTGGCTGGTTCCGCAACATTTACACCGCGTCGCCATATTGAAGAAAACATCTTTATCTACTGGCCGGACTGGCTGGTACTCTGCACCCTGCTCATCACTGTATCCTGCTATATCTCTCAACATCACCGTTCCTGAAAATCGTCGCATCTATAAACCATCTCTACGAAGCTCCGAGTAGACCCCGAGACGCGTTATCGCTCCGGAATGCAGACACTTCCCGTCGTCGCCGCCTCGCTTATCGCCGCACTACTGTGAGTCTGGTCTCTTTTAATCTTAGCAGTAAACTATTAATTCGCGAAGTTATATTTATATTCACCTAGATTTATATTCACGAGTATTTATAAGATTAAACAAAGTACTATGGCTGATTCTAAGATGCCAAAAGACCAGCTCCAGGTCCCGCAAGAAGTAGACCTCCCAGTCACAGATGACGAAAGGGCCCCAAGTCCCGTCGTCGATGTGGACAAAAGGAAAGGGAGAAAGACTCCCGCCAACTCAAGTCAAAACACAAATCTTGACCTCAACATCCTATTAAAATTTATAAAACCCTACGATGGGAGTCGAGAAACATTGAACTCATTCATTATAAATTGCAATAATGCCTATAATCTAGCCTCAGAAATGCAAAAACACATTATTTTCAAATATATTCTTTGCCAACTACAAGGTAAGGCGGAAGTCGCCTGCTCTATAAAGGAATTCAACAACTGGGAACAGCTCAAAGATTTCCTCAAAACCCAATTTAGCGAAAGGAAACACTACTCACACCTACTCATGGACCTACAAGAAAGCAAACAAAATCCTAACGAAAATGTAAGCCAGTACTCCCTTCGGGTAGAGACCTGTCTATCACAACTGCTAACAGAAATTTCACTCTCTAGCCACAAACTCAGAGAAGTTCCGGGCAGAACTGCTGCTATGGAAGACCTCGCTCTCCACCATTTCCTTATGGGTTTACACCCCAGGATATCAAACATAGTCAGGTGTAGAAGTCCCAAAACCTTGAACGAGGCAGTTAACCTCGCGGTATCGGAGGAGAGAATCCAACAGACCTTATATAAAAAATCTCCTTCCGAACCAAGAAATAACCCCAACAACAACAATCGTTTTCGGCCTAAACCTACTCTAAATAGCCAACATAATAATCAGAACCAACCTTCCACTTCTGCCAATTCCGGACCTGTGATATGCAGATATTGCAAGTTCCCTGGACACAGCATCGAGAACTGCCGGAAACGCGAATACAATAACAAAATGCGAAACCAGGCAGTTCGCCCTATCTCAAATTCGAATTCCCAATTTAGGAATATTAATTTCACACAAGAAGAAGAACGACAGGACGAGGAGGACCGGGAAGAAGTCGACGCTGATGCCAATTTAAACGCGTAATGGGCTCTCGGCGGTGTCTCGCGAGTCCAAAACCTCGTCCAACATCAAATCACAAACCAAAGACACCTACTATTCCTACTATTTCTACTATTCCTACTAATTCATATGTGTCAAAGACAGACACGAAAGTTACTAAATCTACTATATCGAAATCCTCTGAATCCAAGACCCCTTTGCAGACGAAAGAGAAGCAAATTTATGAAATCACATTTGACCCATCCAAGAAGTCATTACCACATGTCGTGATTAACACTGCATCTTCAGACATGCCCCTGTCTCTTCTAGTTGACACAGGTTCTTCAATCAGCTTGCTCAAAAAATCTGTTATTAAACGTCACACTTCCCTGAATAAAAGGGAAACACTTAAATTAAAAGGTTTCAACTCCTCGGATGACTCCGTTCTGACATTGGGCTCTCTAGACTTGATAATGTATCCAAACGATAACTTGAAAAACTCAATTAAACACAAGTTTCACGTGGTAGGAAACATAGACTTTCCCTACGACGGCATTGTCGGAAATGACCTTTTGAGTAAACTGCATGGCAGTATCAACTTCACGCAAGAGTCATTAAAAATCGGCAAACATGATCTGAAACTATTTTTCACTGATCCTTATTTTGTCATCCCAGCTCGCACTGAAAAAGTAATAGAGTGCTCTGTTGCCAACCCAGACCTCCAAGAGGGTCTTATTCTAGATCAAAGTCCATCCCAAGAGCTTCTAATAGCAAACTGTCTTGTACGAGTAAAGAGTAATAATAGAGTCAACATCACAGTTGTAAACACCTCTGAATCCACACTTACCCTGAAAACAAACTTAAATCTAAAACTTTCCTCTATAAATGCAGTGTTGCCCGAACCTGAAACTCCCAAATCTGACTCGTTTCATGTAAACTACGCGAATCATTCTAATACTGCTGAAAGAACGCAACAAGTGCTGAATATGTTACGAATAAACCACCTGAATAAAGAAGAAGCTGACGCCCTTCTACAACTCTGCTCCGATTACTCCGATATATTCCATCTCCCAAATGAAAAACTTACCTTCACTAATGCTCTCAAGCACGACATTAAAACCACTTCTGAAATTCCCATACATACCAAGTCCTATAGATTCCCTGAAATTCATAAGAAAGAAGTAGAAAAACAAATTAATCAAATGCTTGAACAAGAGATAATAGAACCCTCTGTATCACCGTGGTCCTCCCCTATCTGGGTGGTACCAAAGAAACTCGATGCGTCAGGAATACAAAAATGGCGTATCGTCATAGATTACAGAAAACTAAATGACGTCACGATAGGTGACTCTTACCCTATCCCTCAAATCACTGAAATCCTAGACCAACTCGGAAATAGCAAATATTTCTCTACCCTGGATTTAGCGTCCGGGTTTCATCAAATCCTTGTAAACGATCCTGAAAAAACAGCTTTTAATGTGCCTCAAGGTCACTTTCAATTCACTCGTATGCCTTTCGGGTTGAAAAATGCGCCTTCTACATTCCAACGCCTGATGAATACGGCTCTATCTGGGCTACAAGGCCTTCGATGTTTCGTGTACCTGGACGATATAGTCTCATATTCGCATGATTTGTCATCCTCCATTCGGAATCTAGCCGAGGTATTCCAAAGGTTAAGAGAATTCAACTTGAAACTCCAGCCAGTTAAGTGCGAATTTTTGAGGCGCGAAGTCGCCTACCTCGGTCATATCATTTCAACCGAGGGAGTCAAACCCAATCCAGATAAAATAAAAGCTGTGACTGACTTTCCGATTCCAAGCTCTCCCAAAGACATTAAATCATTCCTAGGACTCGTTTCTTACTATCGCCGATTTATTCCCGATTTTTCCAAAATTGCCAAACCTCTTACCTCATTACTAAAGAAAGATATCCCTTTCAACTGGGAAAACCAACAACAAGTAGCTTTTGATACCCTGAAACAAAAACTTACCACTGCACCAGTCCTTTGCTACCCTGACTTCTCACAACCATTCATCCTCACATGTGATGCTTCCAACCACGCTATAGGCGCCGTCCTATCTCAAGGTCCTGTTGGGAAAGACCGACCTGTTGCATACGCGTCTCGTACCTTAAATAAAAGTGAAACCAACTACAGTACCACTGAAAAAGAATTGTTGGCCATGATTTTTGGTTGTAAAACGTTTCGACCTTACCTATATGGGAGAAAATTCCAAATAATAACCGATCACAGACCTCTTAAATGGCTTTTTAACCACAAAGATCCAAGTAGTAAAATGCAACGCTGGCGCCTTAAACTCGAAGAGTATGACTACGAGATAATCTACCGTAAAGGCAGACTCAATTCTGCAGCTGATGCTCTATCTCGCCATCCCGTTAATCCCGTAATTCCTACTAAACCCACAAATGAGTCACAAAATCATGACGTTCCTATCCCTGTTCAAAATACAGGCTCAGAAAATCCAACTATTGACAACTTTCAACTTCCCTTCAGTCCCTTAACATTGGATGATTTAGACATAGTTCTCCCCACTGTACCTGAAAACGAGGAAGATAGTATGCCCAGCATTGATCTATTAGATAACGATGACTACAGTTTTTTATTCCCGCCGAATGCTGAAGGTTCCAAGCCCACTGAGCCCCCTGATCCAATTGAATCCATTTCAATAGCTATCAAGCCAACTTCTCCTAAAATCACTGATCCTCCGTCAGTTCAAAATACTGAACGTCGAGAACAATTACCTTCACTGCATCCTGCGACCAAATCTACGAACACAGATTCATTGCCTCCCCAAACTCCTAGCCCTGAAAGAAAATCGCCTTTGCGAACCCCGTCACTAGATTCCGTCGTACTAATGCCTGACACACCAGAGAGAATACGTCAAAGATCTGCGTCACCACAACCTTCGACATCCGATCCTAACCAGATTCCTCGAGATGATGACTACTCCAAATTCCTTAAAGAAATTAGCAATAAAAACAAAAACTTTAACACAAAAATCCTTGAACACAACCAATCTCTTCTAAAAACCCATTGTAAAACAATTCTTATTCCAACATCCATGGACTTAGACGGGTCCAACCCCTATTTATCCGAATTACTAGAAAAGCTTGCCGATTCCGAAGAAATACGTCAGAAAGAAAAAGAGTTATTCTCATTCGATAAACTCCCTGATATCGATAACAAATCCACTTATCTTATGTATACGAAAGTTCACCACTTTGACGAATGCTCCTACCCCGAAATATACCAAACATTAAGAACAATAAAATATCATTTATTAGATTCAATAGAAAGAATCAATGAAATTGCTATATCGGACTTTAAAAACCAGTTCGAAAAACACTCTTTTGCAAAAATATACAACATGCTCATTTACCTTTTTCACGATACCAATATAACTGTAAATATTTACCATAACAATGTCATTCAACCAAGTCTTAGCGAAATAAAGAAAATTCTCAAAGAAAATCATGATCTCCCTATTGCTGGCCACTTAGGTTGCAATCGTATGCTTGGTAGAATCCAAGATCGTTATTACTGGAAGGGTATGAAAGCCGACATTGAATCTTACATAAGAAATTGCACATCCTGTCAAGCCAATAAAGCCCTAAGAAGGATAAATAAGGCACCAATGCAAATCACTACTACTTCTACCAGCCCATTTCAAAGAATTGCCCTGGACATTGTGGGTCCACTGCCTGAATCCGGCCCTGCCAAACTCAAGTACATCCTCACCATACAGGATGACCTTACTAAATTTTCCGTCGCTTATCCTTTACGGAGTGTCACATCAGAAGAAACGACTGATTGTTTAGTTCATTTTATTTCTTTATTCGGCATCCCAAGATCCATCTTGACCGATCAAGGCACAAATTTTACCGCTGAACTCTTCAAGAAAACCTGTGACTTCTTAAAAATTAAACAGATATGGTCTACTCCATATCATCCCCAAACACAAGGAGCTTTAGAGAGGAGCCATTCCACCCTTAAGGAGTATCTTAAATCCTATGTCAACGAAAACCAGGATGACTGGCCACGGTATGTCTATACCGCTATTTTAGCCTACAACTCAGCAGTACATTGCACCACAAAGTTCACTCCCTACGAACTGCTATTCGGGCATAAAGCCTTTATCCCCGATTCTATTTACAGCCAAGATCTTACTACCTATCCAGATTATATCAGGATGCTCCAACATCGATTAAAATTGTCCTGGGAACGGGCTGTCGAAAACATCCAAGGTTCTAAAGAAAGGTCCAAAGGATACTACGACAATAGGACTCGATCAGTTCAATATAAAGTAGGCGATTTTGTTTACTTGAAAAATTATCTACGGTTACGTAAAGCCCTTTCACCCATATGGAAGGGGCCTTACAAAGTAATTGCCATTCATGGCAATAACACCCTTACGCTTTTAATTAACAGGCGTCATGTAAAACACCACTATGATGAGGTGAAATTAGCTGGCGTCTTTCCTAGTTCACCTTAGGTTAGGTTCAAATCATTCAAAATAATTAGGTATTTTAGTAGTATTTTAATTAGTCGATAACTGGGTTAAATTTATAACGCACCACTTATTGAATTCTTTTATTTTCAGCGTGACGGCTTCCGCTACGCCAAGCTTTGTAAAACCAATCACTACAAGCTCAGGCATTTATTTTGACTATGTTGGCAAAGCCAGAATCATTAATGGTCACTTAAGTATAATAATTCCCATAGATATATCTTATATAAGACCACATATACAAAATGTTAACTTAGTTATAGATAAAATTAAATACATCTGTGAAAAAATTAAACCACTAGATAATTCAGAGTGTCACAATACACTTCAACCTTTCACTGTTCGATTTAGAGATGCCGTAAAAGAATTTTCTGCTATCACTCACCTGATTGATAGTAGAGCCAAACGTAGCGCATGGATTGGTGGAATAGGTATGGCCATGAAGCAAATTTTTGGCACCTTAGATGAAGACGATGCTATCAAATATGATGCAGCTATTAAACATGTACAAGATAATCAAAAGAAATTAGCTTCCTTAATGAAAGAACATATTTTAGTAATTAAATCAGTATTAATCAGGACTAATGAGACTTTTAACAAAATAAAGGTTAACGAAGCTAATCTTGATTTGGCTATCAGCAAGCTCTCCACAAAACTTACCAATATTACCAAAATTACCGGTGACTTAATAATTAATTCAGAAATAAGCTCAATATTTGCAAATTTAGAATCTTCACTGCTCACTCTATCCTTTCAAATAGAAGATATTACAAACTCAATTTTGTTCAGTAGCCTCGGTATCTTACACCCATCAGTGATAACCCCACAACAATTATATACAGAGCTTTCTGATAACTACCGTCACTTACCCAATAATTTTGAACTCGCTGTAGACCTAGATATAAATTTAATCCATGTTATTATAAGTGTTAGTAAAGTAATTAGTTATTATGTTAGTGATAAGATAATGTTTGTGTTACAAATACCATTAGTAAGTCCACGCCAATTTTATTTGTATAATAATATTCCATTACCCATTCCCCATAATTTAACGAGACCAGACTCATTCAGTGTGATCATTCCCGGCCACGAGTACACCGTGATAACCAAGGACAAACAACACTACGGGTCCCTAAACTCCCTGGAAAAGTGTAAACACACTCATCTCCAAAATTACGCGTGTGAAATAGTGAATGTGCTCCCAACCAGTGAAAACCCCAGTAACGAAAGTGAATTATTATCAAAAGTCATAACAAAAGCCCCAAAGCAATGCAAAACCGAGTTTATTCGTGGTAACTTAGATATTTGGAAACCACTCCGTAATAATAGGTGGATATTTGTACAAACCACTATAAGTAAATTATCTGTAGATTGTCAGAATTCAGAACTAATGGAAATTAATATTTTAGGCACCGGAATTATTGATATTCCGCCACTTTGTAAAGCTTATTGCAAGGACACTCAGCTTGTTCCAAATTTTAATATTTTAAATATTACCTTACCTGTAATTAACCTCGATTTTAATCTAATTAATGACTCATGTTGTAGTTTGTCTCAATTTAATAAGGTTAAGGATGATGTACCCAATATTGATCTAAAAGATTTAAATTTAAATAAATTAAATTTCGCTGAAATAACTAATAAAAAACTCATGACAGAACTAGATAAAATAACACAAGAACCACATATTATTAAATATGGGGCACATTATTCTTCACTTACCTTATTTGTAATGCTCATTATTATTGTACTTTTATTTTTTCTATTTTACAAAAAGTTTTTGATTAATAAATCTGGCAACCCTCTCGCAGTCGAAAATATCCCACTATCCGAGCCTCCTAAAATGCAGACAAATGACAAACATACAGACAAGGAAGAAATTGCAGTAGAAATTAAAGAGACCTCTTTTCCGAAAACTCTCCGAAATCTGTAAATTTCCCAACTCCTCATTGGCCCTAAACTTAGTAGTTTTAACCCCTAAGTTTAGTCTTAATGGGGGGAGGTGTTACACCCTATATATGTAGGTAATATGGCTGACCAACCCTGTCTGGCGCTGGATCAGCATTTTTGGATCTAGAGACTCGCCCCGCTTCACGGGCTCCTCAGTCCTGTTCCAACCACGGCGCGCGGCGGTTGCCTTTTCAAAGATTAATTAAGTGTTTTTATTAATTTTCCTTTTTTAAAAAACCAATTGTCTGGCACGTTCTAACAGTGCGCGTGCAGCGTAGGCCGATGATCGCTTCGTCTTGCAGGTCACCGTCACGTAGTTTGACTTCTGAGTGTTTTCAAAGTAGTATTACTGAACTGACATAACAATTTGATTACTTTTAATGATTCTGACTGACTCTAATGTGTATTTCTTCTGACATTATATTTAATTTTGGTGACATAAGCTATTGTAATTCTGATGTATCTTATTTGATTTATATTTTGTATTTGTTGACCATTTTTACTGTGTACTAGCATATTGACGCTTTGGGCGACTGTAAGTCAGTATGTTTACTGTTAAATAAATGAAAAATAAATGAAAAATGAAAAAACACTAGCACACTTTTAAAACTTGGTCATTATAACAATATAGACTTTTTATAAAAACGTTAAGATTATTTAGATTTTTAAAGGTAAAACTTTTTCAAATATAATACACTAAGTATGAATGTAATTCTCGATTTGAGCAGAGTTTCTGCTTAGGATGTTGCTAGATCGAAAGCAAACGACGCTATGAGGAAACTTCGAGATAACTCGACCCCAGGTGACTAAAAATGGCGGACACGGATGTAAGTCAAATTAAACCAATAATTATTTATCCAGCAGGATACGGAAATTAGGCTAGGCGGAAGTAGACGCATCTCACAGGATGCTGTGCATCGTCACATGCCGAATAATACCTATATTCGTGAATTCACAAGGTAAAAACCAGTGGAGTACAACGTCATAATAAGATTGTTCATTTCTTGAGTAAATTTAGGGAAAATTAAGTCTTCAGTATTTTTTATAAACATGTCATATCCGTGAATTTAGTCATTTCCAAGATAAATTAATCCATTTTTTGTTCAAACGTTTAAGTGAATTCCAGATAAAGTTGCAACAACAATTAAATTCATATCCAGGAAGGAACGAAACGACGTATTAAACGTCTATGTCAAAAATGTCGACGACAAACAACAACAAAAAACAAAGTAATGTAGAAATCGCAAAAAATAGCAAACACACAAAGTTATATACAACAACAAATAAACTAAAGTCTTTACAACATTACAAACTGTACATAAATTTACAAAAACATTAAATTCTACCGACTGTACTGAGAACAAATTTGTAGAGAGGTATGTAAGTCAAACTATTTACAAGAAGAGCTTGAATGGAGCGCGGTACCAGAACAGGCTTGCTGTAAATTTCAATAAGCTCGTCCATAAGCACAAGGCGCTGAATGCCGAAGGCCGAGCAAACAAAGAATACGTGTGATAAAGTTTGCTCTACTGCAGAATCACAATAATTACAATGAGAGGTATCAACCATTTTCAAGCGGAAAAGATGAAAATTTAAATTACAGTGTCCAAAACGAAGCCTCAGAATAGAAGTGTAAAACTTTCTGTTTAAATAGTTGTCACCTTTGCAGAACCAGGGCTTATCTCCGATTTTAACATTGCACTCATTATACCACAGACCTTTCTTTTCAATTTGAATTATATGACTATATTGTTTTTTCCAAATGTCAATGGACCTTTTCTTCAAAAGGGGAACAATATCAGAATAAGGTACATGGACATTTAGATTACTACTGGAATCAGGAACTATTGTAGCACAATTTGTTATGGTTCTAGCTAAAAAGTCAGCTCTCTCATTACCTATGACACCAACATGCGACGGTACCCACATAAATGAGACATTGATATTATTTATTGATATTAATTCCAACCATAACTGTTTGATTGCAACAATCAAATAGTTAGAGTTAGCATTAAATTTATTATTTTTAAGATTTTCCAAAACACTCATACTATCACTGACTATTACCCATTTAAGACAACCACTATTTTTGAGTTTTATATGTTTCAAAGCAGCAAGAATAGCCACAGCCTCAGCTGTGAATATGCTTGTGTTTGAATTTATTTTATAACCAGTACCATTATTTAACAAACTATCAAAAAGAGCAAAAGAAACAGCAGACTCAGTTTTGGACCCATCAGTATAGATATATCTACAGTCATCAAATTCAGAGAATTTACTATAAACATCTTCTTTTGAGAACAAATTATGATCAATAATAATGTTGATTGCAGGAAAGTGGTTTTGAAAGACACCAACATAACATGGCAGAACAGAAGACCTATGTATATGCAATGTTTCAAGAAAATTTAACAATTGTATGAAGCCCTGTAATATGTAAAGAGGCTTACGTGTGGGAAGTGGTGGAGCAAGTTTTAAGTTTGAAAATAGGTGATTATTAGTTTTACTGTAAAGTTTTAGTAAAAATCTCTCTTTTAAATATGTGAACCTTATACAGGGTGTTTCATGTAACGTGTCAAGCCGATGCGTGGTAATAGGTGAGTACCATACCTATCCATTTCACCCCCATGTATGTTAGACAAATATTTATAGTTTAGGAGATATAATTTTTTTTCGATATTTTTCATGATGCACCTAGACGATATCTTTAAAAAATTATAACTTTTTTTTGGGTCCTTTTTTCTCAGATATTTTGATATCAATAGAATGCCCATTATTTGCAATATTATGAGTAAAATAATCGCCATCCTAACTTAGACCCAAGATACAAAATTATTGATCGATACTAAAAAATATTGCATTAAGCAGAACCGAATAGAATTTTCAACATAAATTTAAAAATATAAAAAAGGTTTTCCATAGTTTCTGACTAATTTTAAAAACTGCTTGACTTCATAAACTTTCATTACAATACAAAAAACGATCTACTTAATGGGTAATTTTTAGCTTAAATCGACCGTTGAATGTGGCATATCGGAAATATCTTGATTTTCATAATTTTTATTTTTATTGTTACCTTTGCATATTTTTATCAAATCTGATATTTAGTGTCCCTCTGTGTTTAAATAGAGCTCATTTGATAACAAGTACATACATTATGTACCTACTACTATCTTTAACCACGACCATATGAGTTAATGAGGGATCCAAAATTTTACTTACATTGCACTCAAATTTCGTACTTTATTAACAACAAATAAACAAGAAACAATTGAAACTAAGACATGCATCATAAAAATCATCTACAACCCATTTATTCACAAACTAAATCATTTCCTTGAGGCTTGGGAAAGCTAAACTAATCCTTTGAGCTAAGAACTAGCCAGCTTTAGCTTTTTTCCCAAGCAGAATTTTCATTTTGGGTCGGGCTCAGCCCTCAAAGCTGGAGCAGTTAGTGATTATGTGATTGCGCCAAAATAAAATGCTACTACTGCCAATAATTATTAGTGCTCGCTAGTCCCTACCTTAAAAGATTAGTATAGCTATCCCACGCCACAAGGCAATGATTTAGTTTGTGATTGGTTGTAGATAATTTTTACGATGCATGTCTTAGTTTCAATTGTTTCTTGTTTATTTGTTGTTAATAAAGTACGAAATTTGAGTGCAATGTAAGTAAAATTTTGGATCCTGAAAATTAACTCATATGGTCGTGGGTAAAGTTAGTAGTAGGTACATAATGTATGTACTTGTTATCAAATGAGCTCTATTTAAACATAGAGGGACACTAAATATCAGATTTGATAAAAATATGCAAAGGTAACAATAAAAATAAAAATTAGGAATATCAAGATATTTCCGATATGCCACATTCAACGGCCGATTTAAGCTAAAAATCACCCATTAAGTAGATCGTTTTTTGTATTGTAATGAAAGTTTATGAAGTCAAGCAGTTTTTTAAATTAGTCAGAAACTATGGAAAACCTTTTTTATATTTTTAAATTTATGTTGAAAATTCTATTCGGTTCTGCTTAATGCAATATTTTTTAGTATCGATCAATAATTTTGTATCTTGGGTCTAAGTTAGGATGGCGATTATTTTACTCATAATATTGCAAATAATGGGCATTCTATCGAGTTCAAAATATCTAAGAAAAGTGAACCCAAAAAAAAGTTATAATTTTTTAAAGATATCGTCTAGGTGCATCATGAAAAATATCGAAAAAAAATTAAAACTCCTAAACTATAAATATTTGTCTAACATACATGGGGGTGAAATGGATAGGTATGGTACTCACCTATTACCACGCATCGGCTTGACACGTTACATGAAACACCCTGTATATAAAGGAGGAAGTTTGCATTCAACTTGCATTGAATTTATGGGAGTGCTTTTAAATGCCCCTGATAGCGAGTGGAAATAGTGGACTGTAGGAATGGAATAGATGATGGAAACAACGTATATGTTTTGGTACAATAATATTATATTGAAATTAATACAATCAAACCCGGCAAGACATTACCACGAACCTGACATTGTGACAACTGCCTTTTTCATAGAAAAAACAATAACATTATGAATATATCAAAAAGGTAAAAAAGGTCGGATCGCAGCCAGTCGCCAACATACCGGACCCCCAGTGGGACACTAACACCTAGTGGCGTCTGACTGGGGTTTGGCTTCCATTAAAATAAGCTTACGGGCCGGTCGGCGCAGCAATCCTGCCCTGGTATGGACATCTGCAACGCGAACCGCTCCGTCAGGCCCTAAATAATCCTTCGATATCCTTCCTAGGGGCCATAGGCCACGAGGAAGGCTAGGGTCTGCGATTAACACCACGTTACCCACACTAAGATTTGATGCATTACTGGTGGCGTGTCCTCTTGGTCGAAGCATTGGCAGATATTCACGCACCCATCGTGCCCAGAACTTGTCAGCGAGCCGCAGTGTCTTTCGCCAGTCGCATCTTCTCACTAGATCTGCGTCGGAAAGTGTCGAGGTCCATGGTACGACTGATGATGTGCCAAGGATGAAATGGAATGGAGTTATGGCTTCTGGTGCGTCTGGGGATGAAGATACGTAAGTCAGTGGGCGTGCGTTAACTATGGCTTCAGCTTCGAGCAATAGTGTAGCCAGGACGTCTTCTTTTAGTGGATGGTTTGCGAGACAGGATCTTAGAGCGGTTTTAACTGTTCGCACAAGTCTTTCCCATGCGCCGCCCATAAACGGGGATGCCGGTGGGATGAAACGCCATTCAATCCGATGATTTGTGGCGTAGTCTCTCAATGATTCATCGTGAAGACAGCGTAGCTCGCGGGAGGCCCCGACAAAGTTTGTTCCATTGTCGGAGAAAATAGTAGTAGGAGAGCCTCTGCGAGCGATGAAGCGCCTTAAGCTCATTATGGCGGCATCCGATGATAGCGAAGTAACAATTTCTAGGTGAAGCGCTCTCGTCACTAAGCAAGTGTATAATGCGACGTACCTTTTCTCTTAGCGGCGATGCACTGTTACCATAACGTGGCCGAAATAGTCTAGGCCTACGTGCGTAAAGGGCCTCTTATGATGGTCAAGTCTTTCTGTTGGTAAGTTGCCGGTCTGGGGCTGAGAAGGTTGGCTTTTCCATCTTCGACATTGTAAACAGGCATGCGCTACGCCGCGGATACTATTTCGTGCTTTGAGTATCCAATATTTCTGTCTAAGTTCGTTCAGCACAAGCTCGTTGAAATGATGCGACGCTTTGATGTG
Source organism: Pyrausta aurata (assembly GCA_963584085.1). NCBI lineage: Eukaryota > Metazoa > Arthropoda > Insecta > Lepidoptera > Crambidae > Pyrausta > Pyrausta aurata. Next base: position 143,868 of record OY757265.1, on the reverse strand, counting down.
CTCGTGGAGGATGAGTAGCCTTACAGCGTGGTGGCGGCCGTCAAGGATAGCTGGAGACTTCAAACTTTCGCTCACCTCTGGAGTTGACTTAATACGTGAGTCCAGTCTCAGTATACCATCTTGGTCGAGAGTCGGTGCAAGTTTAGCAATTCCGCTTGTCCTGGGCACTGGTTTTGCGGATTGTAATGCGGTTAGCTCCTCGGGAAAACTGTCTGCCTGCGCTCTTTGCACCACCATCTTCTCGGCTTCCACGATGTCCGAAGCGTGAAGTTGATAGGGTGACATGGTGCTGTCTAAATATAATTTAGAATTTGGAACTATAGGTCGAGACAGTTTAAGCCGGAAAAGTCGTGCGCCCTGGAGGACGCGGGCGGTAGCGCGAAGAAGTCGCAGCCAAGAGCTAAAACGCGACGGGTTAGGGACTGAACTCGATGACGGAAAGTCAAGGAGCAGAACCACCAGCTCCGATTTTAACTCGGGGTCCAGTGAATTCTCTTCCACGTCAGTATCGGCCTCGGTCGGCCAAGTGCAAGGTGGTTCGATAAGAAACTGCGGGCCGGAAAACCACCGGTGAGACGCGGTAAAGTTTATTTTCTTTGGTTTAGTTGCATCGTCAGCAACGTTGAGAGAGGTAGGGATCCACCTCCAATTGGATGGATTGGTGGTCTCCAGTATCTCTCCCAACCTGTGCGCGACAAACGGTTTAAACGCGCGAGCATCGCTCCGAATCCACTTCAGGACTGTGGTAGAATCGGTCCAAAAAATGGTTTCGGAGGGCTTAATACGATGGGCTTGAAGAATAGTTTGTGCAAAACGTGATGCGATCAGCGCGGCTTGTAATTCCAAACGCGGAATCGAAACCGGTTTGAGAGGAGAGACGCGTGCCTTGCTCCCAATAAGAGTCGTAGATACGGTGCCGTCGCTGTAACAGAAACGCCAATAAGCGACACAGGCGTAAGCTTGCGATTGTCAGCGATCACGTGCAGCTGAACATCTGAAACATCCGACCTAGTCATATACCAGCGAGGAATTTTTATATTGGCCGCAACCCCTAACTGTGTGTACCAGTCGTTGCATTCACTTATGTACACCTCGGGAAGTTGCGTATCCCAACCAGCACCTGCACGCCACAATCTTTGAATTAAAATACGGCCCCATATAACGACTGGCATTAATCCGAGAGGATCGTAAACTTTCATAACATTCGACAATAGGGTTCGTTTGGTTAAAGTGTCAGTCAGTATCTGGGGTATGTTACGAAAACCTAACGAGTCTTGCCGTGGGTTCCATTTCACACCCAAAACGCCAACTTCATTGCTGGGTGGCAGGTAGACGTCGGAGCTTGCGTCGCTTCGAAATTCCTTGGGAACGAGGGAAAGAGCCTCTGAATGGTTTGACGTCCACGCGCGCATCTCAAAACCGCAAGCCTTATGCACCGTGACGACATCAGCGGCCAGTTGTGCTGCGTCAGCAACGCTGGAGTAGCTGCCGAGGTAGTCGTCCATATAGTGGTCATCGATTATTGCCTTACAGGCAGACGGATAATCGGCTTCCAGCATTTTCGCGTTTTTGTTTTTAATATAGAGCGCAATAAATGGGCTTGAAACTGCGCCAAATATCATCGACGACATTCTGTATTCTTTCAGGTTGCCGTCCTTTCCGCGCCAGAGAAACCGTTGGGCGTCCCTATCTCGTGGAGAAATTTTAACTTGGGGGAACATTTCCTTGATGTCTCCATTCAAGGCGACTTCGCCTTCTCTAAAACGAAACAAAATGTCGAGGAGTGGGGACAACAAGTCGGGACCTTGCAGGAGTAAGCTGTTAAGGCTTATGCCTTTCGTGGCCGCGGCGGCATCATGGACGGCTCTCAGTTTTCGTTTTTGAGGATGAAAAACACCGAAGATAGGCAGGTACCAGCGGATGGAACCATCTGCGTTGATGTACGAAGAGTTTGCTGATAGTCGCTGGTGATTGGTCTTCGGGTCGCATTCTTCGGCATAACCTTTGCTGATAACGTAATTTATAAATTGTTGAAAAGCTGTGGCAAACGCTGGGTCCTTTGACATTTGACGTTCGAGTGCCTTGAAGCGTGACAGTGCCTGCGGGTAGCTGTCAGGTATTATATTCGGCAAATTCTTTTTCCAGGGTAGTCCAACTTCAAAATGGCCATCATCGAGTTGACGGGCCGACGATTCGATGATCTCTACGGCTCGTTTGTCGTCGTCGTTTGGGCAATGTGCATTTTTCGTTATACCTAAAGCATCAATGTCGTATTGACGTTTGATGAGGGAGTCTAGATCGTCCGAAATGTGATTCACAAACTCGTGTGGCTTAGACGAGACGGAAAGTGCGCCATGAAGCACCCAGCCTAATAAAGTTCTAGAGGCAACGGGTTCGTTCTTTTTCCCGCACCGCACTTCACGACTGATGGATAAGTTCCAATCTGGCGCACCGATGAGGACAGTAGGGGGGGTGTCAGCGTATGAAAATTCATCGGATAAGTCCGACAGGTGGCCGTAGTCCGAAAAATTTATTGTATCGGGGTTTTTTGCGCGAAGACCTAACGGATTAATGGCTCGCGCGTGCTCCACTAGGTACCTATCGGGCTGGTTCCGTCCTCGAATGTAGAAGTCTACGTAACTTACTTCGACTTCCTTAGCCATACCACTGACGCCTTCAATGCGTAGACGTTCTTGACAGGTAGGCTTAGCACCGATGCGCGCTGCTACCTCCCCGTCGATCAGCGTCGCTGTACTGCCCTCGTCGAGTAGCGCTGTCGTCTCGAACGCACCGTCGGGACCCTCAAGTACAATCGGCACCACTTTCAGTAGACCGCGGGGGTGAGTAGCCGATGACAACGATCCTGTTGCATTAATGTTTGTAATTTTAACGGTGGGGTCGTTTTTGTTGTCGGTATCATCCGTGTTGTTAAAACCGGTAGCGTTAGCAGAAAATGTTTGCGTGTTATTGCACTGACCACTGGGTGCCGCGCTAGCTTTAGCATCGGAAATCGCTGTGCCATGGAGGAGTGCGTTGTGACGTCTTGAACATCCGTCAACTCCACAACGTTTAGCACGGCAGTTATTCCATGTGTGCGGGTTAGATTTTAAGCAACGGTAACACACTTTAGTCTCTCGAACCCAACGCCATCTATCCTCTAGTTTCAGAACTAAAAAGCTCTTGCAAGTTTTTACGTTGTGGGGTCCTTGCTTACAATAAATACAACTCTCAGGAATTTTGTTGTTAGATACTGTGGCGTGTATACTTTCCTTTTTTAATTGGGATTTAGATGAATGTGCCTTAACAGTACCGTCAGCGACAAAACTGTATCGTAACTGTTTGTCGCCCTCGGTCAGGAGGAAGCGTGACAATAACTCCAATTTTGTGAGCAATTGTTCTTTAGGTACGTAAGCAGAGGCAAAGTCCGTGAAGCGGGCTATAGTGTGCTCGCTTAGCTTTGTCAAAACACACCGAAAGAGCTCAGGTGAACACAGATACTCATGTTGTTTGAGTAGTTTAAGGGTAGTAATAAAATTGCGCAGCTTGTTTGCTAACGTGTTTAAATCCTCAGGCGAACTTAGCTTAGGACTGTTGCGCAGCTCGGCGACCTCGAGGGCCACCAGCAGTTCCGGCCGTGCGTACGTCTGCTCCAATGCATTCATGACGTCCTCGGGATCCCCGGAGGTCCACAGGAGTGACGCGATGGATTGGTACGCCGCACCGCGTACGGCGTTGTTCAGACGATCTAGGTTCTCTGAAGGGGAAAAATCCGATTTAGTTCTCTCGTAGCTACTCTTAAATTTCATCCATTGACTGACTTCGCCTGAAAACGTGACGAGTTCGGGTTTCTTCGGTTTGCTAGATAGAGCATTAATCGCTTGAGAGAGTTTAGTAATAGGGTCTAGTGAAGAACGTTCTGATTGTGCCCTGTTGTCGTAGTCGGTGACTAAAGCGGTATGTGTGGGTTTTGAACGGGTAGAAAAATTGACATCGGGCATGAAAAACGATACCGTGTTGGTGAGGGGAACCGGTTGTGCATGATGTCCTTCAGGCTTATTACCCGAGGTCACAGTCGGTGCCTCACCAGACATGTTCGAATGAGTTGCCTTAGTCATTTTTTCGTTTTGTTGTAAAACCCAATCTACAGTGCGCTTTTCGGAATTAGGATCAGAAAAACACGAACTACGAGATTTGGCTGACTTATCTGTGGCGTCTAGGGCGGCAAGTTTTGCTTGTAACTCAGCGTGTTCTGCCTCAGACTCGAGACGGGCGAGCTTGCGCTCGCGTTCTGCTTTCGCCTGTTGACGCGCAAGTATTGCTTGTTGACGTGCGAGTTTGAGCTCGAGCTCTGCCTGTTGACGTTCGCGCTCTGCCTGTTGGTGTGCGAGTTCGCGCTCGCGTTCCACTTGACGGCGTATTGCGTCTGCTTCCAGAGCCAGCTTCTGAGCGCGGACGGTCGCCGAAGAACGCGACGAATGAGTGCGCTCGCTGCACGACTGCATACTGTGGACGCTAGAAACGCTTTTAGGTGGCGCATCGGCATTTTCCTCTGTGTGCGTGCTAGTACGGGCATTTGGGCGTTCGAAAACGGGGCCAGGTTGTGCCTCGCCGCAGTGAACTGTGCCCGCCTGTTGTATGCCCGAGCTATTAGGAATTGCCGGAGCGCCATCGGTTGTCGTGGCTGAAATCGGGCGAGCGCCGCGCGGCGTGTCGCGTTGCGTCCGCTCGACTTCCGTAGCTGTCAAGTCCGCCTTTGTCTTGCTACGTGTTTCCACCATGGTGACGTGAAATCGTACGTAACTACGTAATGCAAATGTTTTCAAAAATGAAATGAAACACTACGATGACTTACGTGAAAAATTTGACAGTTGTTGTAATTACGAAAAATGGTATATTTACGGCGAGAATGGACCAAAATGATAGCGAGTGGAAATAGTGGACTGTAGGAATGGAATAGATGATGGAAACAACGTATATGTTTTGGTACAATAATATTATATTGAAATTAATACAATCAAACCCGGCAAGACATTACCACGAACCTGACATTGTGACAACTGCCTTTTTCATAGAAAAAACAATAACATTATGAATATATCAAAAAGGTAAAAAAGGTCGGATCGCAGCCAGTCGCCAACAGCCCCAGTTATAAGTCTCAAGCTTTTATTTTGTATTTTTTCTAAGACATCAACTAGTCTACTGTCATGAGCAAAACAAAGGAAACCATATTCAAAATGACTTCGAATCAAAGATTTGTACAACATTAACAGTATCTTAGGATCAGCTCCCCAAGATGTTCTACATAATGATTTTAAAATATTGAAGGCTTTATTAGCTCTAGAAGCTATTAAATCAATGTATTTTTCCAAGAAAGGCTTTGAGTGAAAGTTACACCTAGGAACTTGACTTCATGAGAGACAGGAATAGAAACTTGATTGTAGACAATATCAGGGGTTAAATTGCAAAGATTTCCAAATACTAAAAGTTTTGATTTTGATGCATTAAAATTTCAAGATTTAAGTATGAGAAATAAGAAGATAAACCTTCCAATGACTTATTAACAAGAGTTGTAACATGAGCCAAACTTTTTCCAGATGTGTAAACTACTAAGTCATCAGCAAATTGAAGATTTTTTACATCAGAGCCCAAAACCATATTCAAACGACGAATATAAAGAATAAAAATTAATGAAGACAAGATTCCACCTTGGTTTGTACCTACTGAAGCATATCTTGGACCGTATAGCAAACCATTATATTTAACAAAAATTTCTCGTTCTGTCAAAAATTTTTGAATCCAATGTACTACTTTACTTGGAATCCCAATGGAAAATAGTTCATTGCCCAAAACATCAATATTTACACTGTTAAAGGCTCCAGCAACATCAAAGAACACAGACATCAAAAATTCATTTTTATTTAAACTACTTTGAATATCAAGCTGCAGTTGACAAATACTTTCACGAGCAGACATACCTCTACGAAAGCCGTATTGATTACAAGGTAAAAGGTTATTTTTTTGTGACTGTCAGGTCTGCCTGTGTGGTCGCTAGATTTAGATGAAATATATTGAGAAATTTAGTACCTAATTGGTACTATTTGGTACCTATCGATAAAAAAATAGTACTTCAGTCCTTGGAATATTATATCATAAGTCTTATACACAGGCCATCCTGACGTCAGGTTGGCCCGTATGAAATTATATTTGGGTAACTGTTATAGGTATCATTCTGGAACCTATGCTAGCATTTAGTACCTAATTGGTACCTGAGAAAATATATATTACATTTTGAAATATCATGATATTTTTTTAGATTTTGGATTTTATAGATTTCCCATAATTCATATTTGATCCCTTTTACTACTCGTTTTTTATCATTTATATGTTACCGGCGTAATTTGTTTCCCCCCTATGTCCTATTTAGGGCATCTACGAATCCAACAAATTTAAAATCATGAAAATCGGTCCACCAGTTCTCGAGTTATAGTGGTATATATAAGTGGTGTAACTTACAAGACTTTCTTTTATGTACATAAATAACTAGCAAATCCAGCAAACTTCGTTTCGTCCCGGTCCCGTTTTATGGTCATTATGCTATTCGGGGCCCAGACAAATCCAACAAAGTAAAAATCATGAAAATCGGTCCACCCGTTCTCGAGTTTTAAGTGGTTTAACTAACCTAACTGCCACAGGAACCAATGAACCCTGCGCGACCAACCAGTTTTTAGGGTTCCGTAGCCGAATGGCAAAAAACGGAACCCTTATAGTTTCATCAAGTCTGTCTGTCTGTCTGTCCGTCCGTATGTCACAGCCATTTTATTCTGAAACTATTAGCATCACACCGCTGAAACTTGGTAGGTAGGTGTATCTTTTTTACCGCTTTCCGATTGAGGTACAAAAAATTTGAAAAAATGATATTATAGGGGGGGGCTGCCATACATGAAACTAAAACCAAAAAAATTTTTTTACTCAAACCTATTCGTGTGGGGTGTCTATGGATAGGTCTTTCAAAATGACATTGAGGTTTCTAGAACCATTTTTTCTAAAAGTCTAACGTTTGAGATATAGACGCTTCCAAAGTGGTAAAAAGGGAGCCCCCCCCCCCATCTAACTTTTGAACAAAGGAAGTGAAAATTTTGAAAAAAAATATGTAAAGTAGATCTCAACATAAACTTTCAACGAAAATTGGTTTGAGCGAAATCGAACCAGCAGTTTTTGAGATATGTGCTATAAGTGGAAGTAAGAATACCTAATTCAGTTAAAGTTGGCACGGAACCCTCAGTGCGCGGGTCCGACACGCACTTAACCGGTTCTTAAATATTGTTACCACTAGTAAATAATAACATTCGATCATCTGGTGAAATAACCGCACAATTGCATATTTGCAAATTATACAGGAGAGCACTTAAAAGTTAATGAAAATGTTTTGCAATCAATAACTTTTGCATCTATCCTGTTCGGAAAATACATATAACTTTCCTGTGTAGATAGCCGGGTGGAAAATAGCTTATCCATACCTAGGGTGGAAAGTAATTTAGTTTTAATTGACATGAGATAGAGTCAAGGCCTGCAGACAAAGCTTGGAACAATAGTAGGTTGTTATACAAGGGGAGAAAGCGACCCATTTCACTCGAGATGTTTCTGGCGCTCGAACGAAGTGAGAGCGCCAATAATTCGAGAGTGAAATGGTGCTTTCACCCGAGTTAAACATACTATTTTTCATTTCGACTGTGAGGAAAAGCATTAAATTTACAATAGTAGTTGTAGATGTCATGGTCAGGTATTATGTAGTACAGCGAGAAAGGAAAACTCAAGTTTTTGCACAAAAAGACAGTTAATTTACAGTTCTCCAAACATCTAACATGATTAGAAAGAATAACGACACGAATACATGAAAACAGTACGAAAAAGCAGACGATACGAAATAATTAAAATCCTTGTAAAAAATATCGATCGAATTTTTCCCACAGATAATAATTGTCAAAATTTAAAAAAGTAGGCATAGAGTTCAAAAAGAAAATATGACACTGACAATGTAAAAAAAAAGTGTCATCTTGGTATTATGGCGGGAAGCCGAATATTTTAATCACAGATTAGTTAATGTATATTTTAATTATAGATTGAATCAATTGAATATTTTTTATATCAACGATTATAATAAACATGTTTTTCAATGTATAGCTAAGCAAAAATGATTATTATTTTTATAATATGATGTGACTCAATTATCTTTGATCCAAGCTTTGACTGCATGCCTTGACTCTATACCATGTCAATTAAAACTAAATTACTTTCTACCCTAGGGATGGATAAGCTATTTTCCACCCGGCTATCTACACAGGAAAGTGCTATTTTCCGAACAGGAGAGATGAAAAGATAATTGAGTCACATCATGTTATTAAAATAACAAACATTTTTGCTTAGCTATAAATTGAAAATCATATTGTGTAGGTATTATGTATAGTCGTTGATTAAAAAATATACAATTTCTAATTTTAATTCAAATAACAATTAAAATATTTGGCTGCCCGCCATAATGCCAAGATGTTTTTTTTTAATTTTATATTGTCAGTGTCATTTCAGGAAGGATTCGTCCAAAGCCGTTAAAACTTTTATATAAAAACCGGCCAAGTGCGAATCGAATCGGTTCGATTTCGCTCAAACCAATTTTCGTTGAAAGTTTATGTTGAGATCTACTTTACATATTTTTTTTCAAAATTTTCACTTCCTTTGTTCAAAAGTTAGATGGGGGGGGGCTCCCTTTTTACCACTTTGGAAGCGTCTATATCTCAAACGTTAGACTTTTAGAAAAAATGGTTCTAGAAACCTCAATGTCATTTTGAAAGACCTATCCATAGACACCCCACACGAATAGGTTTGAGTAAAAAATTTTTTTGGTTTTAGTTTCATGTATGGCAGCCCCCCCTATAATATCATTTTTTCAAATTTTTTGTACCTGAATCGGAAAGCGGTAAAAAAGATACACCTACCTACCAAGTTTCAGCGGTGTGATGCTAATAGTTTCAGAATAAAATGGCTGTGACATACGGACGGACAGACAGACAGACAGACTTGATGAAACTATAAGGGTTCCGTTTTTTGCCATTCGGTTACGGAACCCTAAAAACTGGTTGGTCGCGCAGGGTTCATTGGTTCCCGTGGCAGTTAGGTTAGTTAAACCACTTAAAACTCGAGAACGGGTGGACCGATTTTCATGATTTTTACTTTGTTGGATTTGTCTGGGCCCCGAATAGCATAATGACCATAAAACGGGACCGGGACGAAACGAAGTTTGCTGGATTTGCTAGTTATTTATGTACATAAAAGAAAGTCTTGTAAGTTACACCACTTATATATACCACTATAACTCGAGAACTGGTGGACCGATTTTCATGATTTTAAATTTGTTGGATTCGTAGATGCCCTAAATAGGACATAGGGGGGAAACAAATTACGCCGGTAACATATAAATGATTAAAAACGAGTAGTAAAAGGGATCAAATATGAATTATGGGAAATCTATAAAATCCAAAATCTAAAAAAATATCATGATATTTCAAAATGTAATATATATTTTCTCAGGTACCAATTAGGTACTAAATGCTAGCATAGGTTCCAGAATGATACCTATAACAGTTACCCAAATATAATTTCATACAGGCCAACCTGACGTCAGGATGGCCTGTGTATAAGACTTATGATATAATATTCCAAGGGCTGAGGTACTATTTTTTTATCGATAGGTACCAAATAGTACCAATTAGGTACTAAATTTCTCAATATATTTCATCTAAATCGAGCGACCACACAGGCAGACCTGACAGTCACATTTTTTTCTATATAAAATTCCAGCCTTTGTTTCAATAGCTGTTCAAAAACTTTTCGTACACAAGATGTTAGTGCAATAGGTCGATAAGAGTCTGGACTAGATCGCTGCTTATCTGGTTTCAATATAGAAACTATACAATCAGACTTCCATGAATGTGGTATATCATTTGCTAGCCAAAGATTATTTAAAATTAACAAAAGCGTGTCCAATCCCTTGCTGCTGAGCTTTTTCAACATAATGTAAGGAATACCATCAAGACCAAAGGCACTATCTTTTCTGGAATATAAGGCAGCAACTAACTCTTGCTTGGTAAAGGAGATGGTCATAAAACTATTTACAGAATTAGTAACACTATCGGGAGGAATACTGCTTGTTTTGTTATTTACATAATCAGGCGTGTACTTATGAAGGAAATCTAGAACCCAACTGTCATCACTATTTGTACAGGAATATGTTCTATTGATTTTTCGCATAAAATTCCAGATTCTCGACAAGGGAGTACATCGGTTAAAAGAGTTGTACAATTCTATCCAGCTATTAGATCTAACAGTTTTCAAGGTAAGTTTTTTAACAGCTTGTAAACGTTTAAATTCAATATAAGTTTCAATTGAGGGGTTATTTTTAAAGTTAACATATGCCGATTTCGATTTTTGTACAGCATCTGAACATGTTTTGTTCCACCAAAGAAGAGGAGGGTTTTTGCTCTTTTTTTTAGGTGTACTATTAATAGGAGTAGTGCCAGTACTAGTACTACTACTATTATTAGTAATAGGGCAAGACGCAAATAAATTGTGGTTTGGAAGGCACTTATTTATGGCAGTATGTAAAATTTCAATGAAGGCGGAGTAAGCGTCAAGTGGAGAGTAATTAGAAATTTGGAAGTTGACAGTTCTAAATCAACAATTTTCTCATACATTTTCCAATCTACACACTTAAAGTTAGGATAAATTGGAGAATGCATGATACCATTGCTATACAACAGATCTCTATTTACATTATTATTTACAAATACTTTTATAATTACAGGAAGGTGATAGCTGCTGCCAAGAGGATCAGTATATACAGACCAGTTACAAGAAAGAGCTAAAGAAGAGGAAACCAGAGACAAATCTAATGCGTTTGGACGCCATGACAGAGAGCCAACCGTCGTGACATCTCCATTGTTCAATAAGACTAAATTACTATTGTCAATTATATTTAGAATATCCCTGCCCCTAGCATCAACTGTGTGACAACCCCAGTATGTATGGTGTGCGTTGAAATCACCAGCAAAAATCATTGGTTCAGGTATAGAATCAATTAAAGATTGAAATTTAAGTTTATCAAAAGATGGTGTCGAATTTGATGGGCAGTAAAAACTTACAATACTTATTTCTACATTATGTACAGTTATCCTAACACAAATATTTTGTAAAGAATTGTCAGAATATGTATCAATTTTATTGTAATCTATACTATTGTGAATTAAAATAGCTACTCCATTGTGTTTATTGCCTATATCATTTCTTTCGGTTATGTATCCTTTAATATTAAAACTTTTAATAGGGGTAAGCCAAGTTTCTGAAATAATTGCGATATGTATATTATTGTCATATAAAAATTTGGAAAGTAAAATTTTATTACTAGTTATGCTCTGGGCGTTCCATTGCAGTATGTTAAGATCCATTACTGGGAAGAGAAGTGCTGTTTCTGAAAGTTAGATGAAGGGTTTCTTTTATTGTAGAAGAGTTAATGGGGTTGTCTTTTTGACTTATTATTAGTTTGGTGACAGCGTTAGTTAACATGTTCATAAAGAACTCTGATTTTGTTAAGTTTGCTAATTGGGTTTCGATATTTCTCATTGATAAATGAGGGAAAGTATTTTCTTTGAAAAGGTCAGAGTATGTTGTAGCTCTTGATTTTATTTTATTTTCTTCTAGTTTTGCAATTTTTTGTGGGCAAGAATTTGATATGGCAATGTGGTTGCCACCACAGTTGGCGCATTTAGCGTCTTTTTGATTGATGCTACATGTTTTAAAACTATGGGTTCCAGTACAAATGGAGCAAACTTCGGCATTTTTGCAGTACTGTGCGATGTGTCCAAACCTCATGCAGCGCAGACACTGCTTGACCGGCGGCACGTACACGCTTACCTCGTGTCTCCACGAGTCGAGGTATACGTACTGCGGCAACTCCGTGGAGGCGAACGTCACCGCGACAGTCTGCGTAGGCTGGTATGAGACCGCGCCACCTTCACTTCGCACTCGTCGCATGAAACGCCGGACTTGAATTACATTTCGGGAGCTGCCAATGAGAGTCGAAATAATTTTATTCGATAAGTCGATAGGTACTGCGGTAAGAACCCCAGTTACTTCTGTGTCGCTTGCTGGTATGGTGGCTGTAAGACCTAGTTCATCTAAGAGTTTTTTGTTTTGTAGAAAAACATTCGCATTATTTGAAAAGTCGAAAGTTATGCCAATTTTATACTTATTAATTGCTTTTAAATGCAAGATACCAGTCACGCAGTACTTACGTATGGCGTGAGAAATGGCAAGACGATCTTTATCGGAGAATGCTTTTTCATCTGTATGGGAAACAAAAACAATATATTCTGACTTTTTGCTATTTTCAGGGTACTTTCTGGAGTACCCTGGTACCTTGTATATTTGGTATTTTGTTGATGAGTCCTCTTCTTCTGATGATGAATCGCCTACAGGAGGCCCATCAGGCGGTTCCTGTTTTTTCCTTTTTTTGCTACCCCCCATCACACCAACACTACTACACACTAATCAAACTATTTACAGGAATTTAAGACTAATTTAAACAAAATGTACAGGCTTTTTACAAGTTTTCAGAAAATTTATCGAAATTGCGCGCCTTTCGTGTTCCAAGGTTCCCGCGCTTTTTTCTGACCTACTTGACAGCGATTCTGCTGTCATATGGCAACGACAGGCTAAGCTTAGGTTTTTTTTTATCTTTGCTTGCACGCACTTGCACGACTATTAATGTGCATTTGCTTGCCACGGACGACGGGTGTATTAAGGTGAACGCACACTTATCCGAGCCGAACGAACCGAATTTTTAAATTCTCTATATGAAATCTCTTGAAACCTTGCACACTTCTCCGCGCCGAATCGTCCGAATCTGGAGGAACCCCAGGAATCCTAGACAAATTCGGATGACGTCATTAATCAGATTCGACCGCGCTGAATCGAGATAGCGCTATGAGTGACAGCTAAAGGTGGGAGTGAGTAAGAAGATGTCCTGGCGATTCGTCCGAGTCGTCCGCATTTGGATAGAAATGTAGTAATAGGCATTTTCTACAATAAGAGGCATACATAATATTATAATGCATGTATGTGTCGCAGGCAAAACGTATAATTCCACCGTTTACATATGGCGTCGTCAGTTTATAAATGCTCGCGGATTTGCAAAATTCAGAGAAAATGCGTTAATGACTTATGAATTAATTAGGATACTTATATTTTGGCATTATAATTATGTACTTTTTGTACTAAAGGTTCACATTAATTTAGTTTCACTGTTTATTGTATACGTTGGCGAGAAGCAATTACCCTCTGCTATGATTCCTTCTAAATAAAGTTTAAAAAGTGAGTTCCTAAAGTAACGCTAGCGCCATCTCTCGATGATATAAACAGCTCATGACAAGAAAGCTGCTCTTTGTACTATCAATAAAAATCATTGAAAATTCAATTTTTTTTAAGGAGTTAAGCTTTACTGAATTTAAAAACAATAATATGAATACTTTACACAGAACACGTACAAAAATAAAATAAAAGGGAAAATCAGAAAATCTCTTGTAAAGTTGGGGAGACTTCCTACACTCGATCTGGCAACCGGATTTTTGAATTTGACAGCATTAGTTTCGACTGTTGTCACCTTATACTACATTCTATGCTTGGCGCACTCACACGGTCACACCAATTCGGAACGGTTTGTTGCAAGCACGCTAAAATCGCTATTATCGCTGTTGTCGTATTACGGAACGAAGCCTGCATGGAATAGTATCTGAATCTGTCATTGATTGGATCACATACTCTTACTAATCTGTGGATTGAATTCTTCGTTCAGCAGTTTTGAGTTTTTTAATCGAAAATGAGGCAATTATGATTGCAATCATTGCGAAAATAATTAATTCATTAGCTGATATTGTTGTTAAAGCATTACTTATTGTATCGTTTATAGGGAAATTAATCGTCGGTACCGTTGCAGGCATTGCAAGTGCATTGAATAATGTTTTTAAAAGCTTGGCGTTATTTATTCAAATTGTGTATGAGGATAACATAATAATAATAATTGAAGACATACCAAACTTCGTGCACAACTTCATTGAAACATGCAACAGCCAGCTGTTCGATACTGTGAATTTTCTGAAAGAACTTTTTAATGACGTCAACTCAAGTATCCGAGCGGCGTTTGCTTCATTATTGATATTGTTTAGTGCTGTGTTCAAAGTGTTGTATGAAGTAATATGTTTGATAAAGAGTGCTGCCATATTTTTGGGAAATACTCTATGGATAATTGTAACTTTCCTACCTTTACATGTACCAAATCTTATGCAAATTGCTTTGGGTTCAGTTAAAAATACCCTGTACAATGGCATCATAGACGCTTACATGGCCTTACTTAGACTTACTAACTTTATGACTGATGTGCCTTTGGAGTCTTTTTGTGGTATTGTGAGTGGCATTATACTTGTTCGTTTGTGTGTTCACTTTAGAAGAGCCATAGCTTTGCAAGTTATCATTATTTATTGGTCAGTGATAAGAAAATTCTTGTACTTGTATCACACTCTCTATAATTATGTGACCGATTCTGAGGTAAGAGTGATAACTCATATGGCCAGTGGTCAAGACATTGCAACTGCAAATTCTGAACAAAATATTATTGAAAATGAGGATAATAATGGTGCAGATGCTTTATGTATTATTTGTCAGGAAAGACAAAAGTGTGTGTTAACTTTGCCATGTCGGCATGTTTGTTTGTGTGCTGAATGTTGCAGACGACTTTATGGCTATCAAAGAACTTGTCCTATGTGTAGAACATTTATTTATCACTCTGTCACAGTGTATTTATGATTAGCATTAAACTTATTGATTTTTAAGCATTTTTTTGGTCTAAGTAATAATATATTTCTAATATTTATTAGTTTTTTTTATTCAGATTAATGAATATCATAATTCAAAAAATCAGTTATATGAGTATTTATGTTTTCTTCTGCAAGGGTAACAAACTTAGTAAAGAAAATGTCATGACAGTAAGGATATTAAAACATGAAAATATAGCAAATTCTATAATTAGATTTTGTTTTAGTAATTTGAGATAATAAGATAGTTAATAATTATTAAATTTTTCTAAAAAGAACAGTATGTTATAGTTTCTATAATAAATTATGCAGTGTAATTGTTAGATGGTAAGTCATCCAGAGAAGTGACCCTTCGTATTCTTGAATTAATATTTACCTGTCTCACTGATATTGGCACATCTTTAAAGATGTTAAGCATAAAAATGGCTGTAGTGACCACTAAAAAACCACAACCACACCCAAATATATCCTTAGTAGACATATATTGCCATTCTCTAAATAAAATTCCTGAAGCTACCACAACCAACAAAGTAAACATGACATAGTACACAGGTGTAACCATATTAGTATTGAAAATATCAAGTGACTTATTCAAATAATTCATCTGAACCATTATGCAAAATATTGATCCAGCTAACATTAACCAAAACATAAAGTGTGAAAAAGCATTTATTTTCCCTTGTATACTCTCTTTTACACCTAAAGCTACAGCCTTACAAAGTACCACTGTCAAACTGCCAAATGATGAACACAACAATAAATATACAATAATATTGGAGTTACCAAACCTAGGTACAAAGATTACTTTTACAATAATACTCATTGTAATAATTGATCCAACATAAAACAAGAATAAATAATCACTTAGCTTATCCAGTAGTTCTAAAAATGACTTCACTTCTTCAGATTTTGGTGAATGAATTATAAATATAGCAGATCCAATGATGCAAAGAAAACACCCAATCTGCAAGTAATGTACACATAAGAGGTATGTTAAAAGATGGCCAAGACTACATGAAAGGTGTCGCAATCAGATAAATTCTTACTTTTGATATAACATTAAGTTCTTCATTGAGAAACTGAGATGAAAGTATCGCTGTGACAATAATGCTTAAGGCACCTAAAGGAGTAACAAGAGCAGCTGGGGCAAATGCATATGCTAAAAGATTTGCAGCTTCACCAACACCCACTGAAAGGAATAAAACATCACTGTTTAAAATACTTAAACTTTTAATTCTAAAGGAGCATTTTGTACCAAATACTTACTAGTCAACAAACCTAACCACCACATCCATTGCTTAAGATATCCATACCCTCCTGCAGAAGCTCTTAAATTACCGGTTTCGTTCATTTTACTCAAAGCTACTTTTTTAATAATAAAACTTGCACCTATAAATATGCTTGAAAATAATGCAAGAACCAATCCTATACAATAAGAAGATGCACTATAATCCTCTTCATTGTTTAGCACAGATGTCTTCATAACTAATTTAATTAATCTTGACGTTACCAAGAACAAGGCATAAACAAACTTGGGTCGACTCGCTCAATTCAAAGGCACTCGGTTATTGTGATATTTCTAGTTGAATCCATGTAAAATCATCAGTTGATTTTCTAATTGTTGAAATTGTTTTGAGATCAAAACACAGATCACAGATTAGTAAGAGTGATCAAAATACTCAAAGTCAAAACATGATCAATTTTTTTTTTCAGTACGAGTTCACGGCAAGGTTCACGGCCATAGATATAGTATATTAGTTATAGATTCGCCACCGAGCGACCGGGCGTAAGAGAAAGATATACATTGACGTCAAAATCTGGGGCTGCCATAGTCGCAAAAAAAATTACCCCAAATGTAGTTGAAAACATTGCAACTATTGAAAGTTATTTCATTAGATTCGCATTACGTAATGAGTGAATTTTTGTTGGAAGGGGTGAATGACATTAAAACCCGTGTGAAATCGCGAAAATAAGTGATCCCAGCCGACCACTATTTTTGATCATCTTTATGAAGTTTTGGTAGTTTCGTCAAGCAGCGTTTTCAGTGAATAAGCTGGGGAAAACTCAGCGAATTGATATGAGATTGTGTGATTGCAATAAAAGGATAAGATAGATTAAAACAAGTAATTTCTTTAATGAAAACATATATTACAAGAATTGTGTGAAAAACAACAGTTTCATTCGCCCTGTCGTAAGTCACCTGATGGTCCATGGACAGATGAGAGCGAATGTTCTTTAGTAATGGTGATATGATAATGCTCCGCAGTGGAACACCCCCTCTGCAGCCCTACGACAGTAGTCCTGGGATCGGCAAACCACAGCAGAAGGAGGAGCTTCCCACCTATCTCACGTTTTTTTGGCAAATGCTTTTATTAGTAAAATCATAATGTTTAACAATAATGTTTATAAAGCATAATATTTCAAGTTTTAAATTCAAATTCAAATTCAAAATCTTTATTTCAATTTAGGTCATGAAATGACACTTATGGATTTTTTTATTTTTTGTTTATAAGGACTTGATGTAATCGTAATATCGTTTACGGTCATCCTTTTGATATATCCAGGTGTTAACGGTTGTTTACAACCATAGTCCTTCAAATTTCTCGAGTTTAAAATGTCAAATAACAATGAGTTGATTTTTCGAATATACTCTATAGTCGGTTCAGAGTTTTAATATGTGTACGTACGGGGTAAAAAATATTTAGTCGATCTCGGCAGTCAACATCCATGGACATTCTGTAATAAAACATAACTGTAAATTCCAAGTATCATACAAAATATTTATTTTATTATTATTTACTGTCAATATTTATTATTATTGTACGAACAACGTTGGGGTAGAGAACTTTTCTATGTAAGTTAATACTTGTGTTTTTTGAAAACCATGTTGTTCAAAATTTTTCGAACAAAGACGCGTTTACTTGTGTGGTATCCAATTGTTTTTCCCAGTTCCATCTATCCATTTTTTACACGTTCCATCGTCCGTCGGGAATCTAAAAATATCAAAGTGCTTTGAAATTCCCCGATATTTAAGGTAAATTTTAGGGATATATTTTCTAGTTGTAGGCAACCCGAAATCGAATTATAAACCGACTGTTTTAATGAACATGAATGTTAAGCTGGCTTCTATCGTAGATTTATGCTACGCAATTTGACCGGTTTGCTTGTCAAATGTTTCGAGGTTACTTCAGAAATAATTTTCAAATATTTCCAATTTTATCAAGTTTTTATACGATGTAACTAATGCCAAAACTTAGTAACTTGACTCCTGTGTAATTTGAAAAAGAAATTTAGGCTCAAAATACAAAAATCAGTGTACTTACGCATAAAATGTAACACCCACTTCTTTTCTTTGGCTATTGCTTTTGCAGCCAAGTATTGAACATCCAACTGTTTTTTAAGTTTTTTACAAACACTATGCACCCGTTGACATGTAAATTACATGGTATAATTCTTTTAATTAATTCACAAAATCATAAAATTGTTTGGCACTCTTGAAAACTGTCATATTTGTTTTGCTTACTTGAAGTGTGCCTATAACCCGACCATGAAAAAATGCTCGGTCGGTGATAGAGACAAAATATTGCATCTTATCTATTTCCTCTTGTAGGAATCGCAATAAGACTATCTTTTTCTATCAAAGCGTGTCAGCCCCTTGTTCACGGCACTGATCATGTAATCTTTTTTAGATACGGGACATCCATACATTGGCCGATGGCAAAAAATAGTTGTCATCAGTTTCAAAACGTTGTTCCTCGACGGAAAATAAAAGATTTCTTGTCAAACGGAGTGAGCTAACTTTAGTGATGTCCATACCGTCTCGTTGAATCAATCTTTCAGTGTTGTTCAATAATTTTAATCGATATTTTCGTTATCGATATCAACCACTCGATTACAGAAATCGATAGTGACTAATCGATATTATTTAATCGATACTTGCCTGCCTACATTTATCATATAATTACAAAACATAATACTATCGATGTCATCATGCCCAAATAAAACTGCCGTTGGTCTAAAGCTTTTATTTTGGTAATAATTCTTAACGCACCCCAATGCACACACTATAATATAATTCTCTTAGTTACGCAGACGCTATGGCCTGTGTATGTAGTGCGTCGCCCAAGTTTCTCAAGTATCAGAACCAGATCCTCCAACCTTTTACTCTTTGTAGCTGAAAACAATGACAAAATAAGTTAATAATATGTTAGCGCTATCCTATTTATAGATAAACATAATTTTGGTACAACTTAGAGAGTACATCCCGGGGTAGAAGATGGAGAGTAGACCCCCGTATGAAAATACATTAGTATTAGACATCATCCACGATCCACAATACAAAATAGATAGGTAGTTAATGACTCGACCTATAATCCTGATAATATTAATTCTTAGAGTTTGTTGTGAAACATCCTACACACGACTCAAAGTGAGTCTTGGTCTCCGACACCAGATCACACCATACCTCTCAGTTTTTTGATATTCTCCTCTCCGCGCCTTCTTTAAAGCATATTTTCCTTTTCTGGTAATTAGCTTTTCGTTCTTTTAATCTTTTAATAGGAACAAATTGTGAAAATCAGAAATTTATTTGATTTATCTAAAATGTCATCTAAGCCGATGTCATGTCAGAGTGTCATTAAAAACATAACATTCTCAAACGAGGTTCTAATCGCATTTTCGTTCAATAAATTCGTTCATTTAGGTGATAGTTGATATAAATTTTGCTGGCTGGGCATAAAAGCTGTCAAAAAACATTGACGTATAGAAAACTAGCTTTTGCCCGCGACTTCGTTCGCGTGGACTTCAGGTTCGTCCCGTCTAGTAGCGCAAAAAATGTGTTTTTTTACGACCTCACATTAGAAACCTCAAAAATTGTAGCCTATATGTTATTCTGATGTATAAGCTATATTGTGGTAAAGTTTCATTCAAATCCATTCAGTAGTTTTTATGTGAAAGAGTAACAAACATCCATACATCCATACAAACTTTCGCCTTTATAATAGTAGTAGGACTATAGAAATCGAAATAATCCACTAGAGCAATTTTTGACATTACTCAAAGTGAGGTTAGGCTGGTTCACGGCTTCTAGACTATGTCCATCCAGCTAAACTTTTTTTGGTGTTGTCATCATCATTAAATTTCAGAGAATTACACATCATATTTTGCTTATTCTTTTCTTTCTTCTTTTTTTTGTTTCTTCTTTTTTGTTTCATCTTTTGTTGTTCTTCTTCTCTTTATTTTTCTTCATCTTTAACTCTTCAAATTTCATGGAATGTAGTCAACAACACACATTGGTACATTTCTTCATAGGAGATAATATTCTGAAGCAGAGATGGCAAGAGGCGGGGAATTTCATTATTTTGGTAGACCTTCATTAAACCATCTATCAAAAGCAATCTTTGCATATTAAAGGCCGGGCAGTGCAATATTAAGTGTTCTAGGGTACCTTGTTCATTGGAACAATATTCACAAACATCCGAGCTAATGATGTTTAGTCTTTTCAAGTGCGCAGGGAATTTACCATGCCCTAATCTCAGTAAAACACACAGTGTGCACAGATTAGTAAGAGGTAAAACATGATCAAAACGGTGGAGTGTAGAAAGTCTCCCCAATTTTACGATATATTTCCCGATTTTCCCTTCTTTTTTATTTTCGTACGTGTTCTTTGTAAAGTATTAATATTATTGTTTTTAAATACCGTAGATCTAAACTCCTTAAATCAAATTTGAATTTTCAATGGTTTTTATTACAATTGTTTTGCGTCTAAAATCGGTAGAACATACATTATATGCCTCTTATGGTAGAAAATGGCTTCTACGACATTTCTATCCAAGAAATCTTTTCTTTGACTTTGCCATGGATGAGGAAAAAGGCCCTAATAAATAATAAACTCCCTGAATTAAGGGAGATTTTCTTGCTCTGGCTACCTTGTTGAATGCTAGCGTCCCCCTGTCAATGTCGCTTCGCTAGCGTCGTTTTATTTTTCTTTCTTTGAACAGGCAAAGGAATAAAACCATCACACATTAATTAAGTTATAATATTTTATTTCTCATTAACAATCGGCTTAGATTTTAAGCATCGTCCTAATTATCACACCTATTACTATAAGTTAAGATAGGATGGATTAATTTTAAAGATTTTGTGGAAAATTAAATATTATTGATTTTTTTTTATGTCACGCACGCAACGCAACAGAAAAACGTTATGTTATTATTAAGTCAAAGAACGCAACCTTTTAATAATAATAATAGTCCCTCTAGCCGATTTCGACTACGGTACGGTGGCCAGTCACAACGACTAACCGACTGCGCGGGACATAATAAAGTGCACAAGTGTGTGTGCAAACACAGGTGCACTCTCTATTTCTTTTACTCTCATAGCCCGATGGGACAGCAATCTGACACGCACGACCGGAGAGAGATCAGGCGCAGGACCAACGGCTTTACGTGCTTTCCGAGGCACGGGGGTGAACACCGCCAACTTCCAAACTGCGAGCTTGCCTGAGAATTCCTAAACAGAAAAACCCAGGTACATATTTTTGGCCCAACCCAGGAATCGAACCCAGGACCTCTGGCACAGCCGTCGCTTTGAAATGCGACCCTCTTACCGCTGCGCCACCGAGGCAGTTAACCTTTTACCTTGCTTTGAAAACTACCTCAGATTATGTGAAATCACAGATTTGGTTACTGTTAGGGACGAGCCGAACGAGCCGAACGGACCGAATTTTGAACTATTTATATGAAATCTCATGAAACCTCGCACACTTCTCCGCGCCGAATCGTCCTAATCTGTAGGAACCCGAGGAATCCTATACAAATTCGGATGACGTCATCAGATTCGCCGGGACATCTTCCTCCTCACTCCCACCTTTAGCTGTCAGTCATAGCGCTATCTCATGAGACAACATTCGCGGTTGATTCGTCCGGTTTATAGATGGGCGCCTACCCGGATATAAACCCAGCCACTGGATAAATATCCAATCCACGCTATTTTAACCCACCCGATTTCAATTGATACCGGGTATAAATTAAAGCCTGTTTTTAAAAATTAAATGAAATATTTTTATTGAAGTTAGAAACTTTTATGGTGCGATTCAATTTCTTTTCAAGTAGTATAAAATACTGAACTATGAAAATGGTATATTTTTATTTAAAACCAATAAAAACTCTCATTTAGTTGCAAATACTGTGCGTACCTGCATTTTGGCAATCCCAAAGGGGAAGAGGGAGACTGTGTAAGGTTAAACAGTTTTACAGGACAAAATTTTATTCAGTGCAATACATAATGCGTATTTGTAGATTTATGAATTAAGTATGGATTTACTAATTTTATAAATATATACAATAATGTGGTTGAAATTTAAGCAAGCTTATCGACAACATTAACTGCAATAACGCAGCCTAACGTATCGATGTGTAAACCATAAAGCGTTTTACGAAATGTCACGTCAACGAGTTATTCGGAAAATACCACGAGAGTATTTAACACATTAAAAAGAAAATGAAGTGCTCAGTAAATTCATTACTTGTCAGCTCTACGATCACACAATGGCCATAGTCACACAAGCGATAAGTACGCAAGCAAAAACAATACATTTACAACCCGTCCCTTTATCTTTTTAGGGTTCCGTAGCCGAATGGCAAAAAACGGAACCCTTATAGTTTCGTCAAGTCTGCCTGTCTGTCTGTCTGTCTGTCTGTCTGTCCGTCCGTATGTCACATCCACTTTATTCTGAAACTATAAGCATCACATAGCTGAAACTTGGTAGGTAGGTGTATTTTGTTCACCGCTTTCCGATTCAGATACAAAAAGTAAGAAAAAATAATATTTAAGGGGGGGGCTCCTGTCGCGAGGGGCTTAGTAATGTTTTGTTGTGATATTGTGGGGAATCAATACTCAAAGTTATTTATGTTATAATTTCTTTGTATCTGCTTCAACAGTGCCCTTGCGATATAATAAGAGTAATTAAATTACTCACCAGGCTGAAAGCTCCTGAATTCACTCTGGTTTATCTGGAGCTTGCTGCATCTCTTTCCTCATCGAATTCTTCTACAACCATTTGTAGTATCGATGAGACCAAGTCATGATCTCAACGATACTTGGAGCCACACTCCAGTACATCGAGCTGTAAAGCAATTAACAATAGGTATAGTATATGCTGTATATTGACATAATTAATAAGTAACATAGATCATTGATCATTTCAGTTCAGTCTTTAGTTCTTCCAACCACATACAACAAACTCATCTCTATCATTTAAGTATTATTGCTTCTTTATGTCCGCAGACCAAACTCTCCTGGATCAGCCCTCAGCCTCACCAGCACGAGCCAATTCATTCATTATTGGTACTTTATGTCCGCAGACCAAACTCTCCTGGATCGGCCCACAGCCTCACCAGCACGAGTCAATTCATTTATTATTGATACATTATGTCCTCAGACCAAACTCTCCTGGATCGGCCCACAGCCTCACCAGCACGAGTCAATACATTTATTATTACTGTCCACTATTGGCGTAGACCAATCTACTCTGGTTCAGCCACTCTGCCGCCCCAGCAGTAGAATTTGAATTACCTTCTTACATCCGATTCTTGCACGGATCTCTTGTGAATTATCGGCCACGCCTCATCACCAAGAGCATATTAATCATAGATACAAACCTCTGCTATTGGTGCAGAACAAACTACTCTGGATCTGCCATTATGCATCACCAGCCATTGCACATTTGTCAGCCTTGGACAGATTACTTGCTATTTGGACAGAACTTAAGACTGAGATAATTTGTATCTCTAAAATACTATCAATAAGCTTTACAACTCTAATATACTTAGCTTTTGCTTAGTGATTCCGTTTCTCCTGTATAAATCCACGCTAAACACTTTTACTTTGTAGACATGCTTTGACAAGCATGAGCGATACTAACTACTGCGGAAGTACTTACAATGATTTGAAATATGGCGGCATCGGTAACGTCGCAAGTGTTGCCATGCCCTCAACACTTGTCTATGGTAGCATCGTGAGGCGTCACGACACTCCCGACGGCAAATTTAGAAGATGTTGACAAGGGCGCAGGTCCACTCTCTGATCTTTTCTAGAGCTTTTGTGGCAGCTGCGCGCTTCGGTCTTGATTGTTCGGTAACATTCTCAGGAACTTCTTGTTCATTATCAGGAAGTAAACTTTCAGGGCTCTCAACATTGTCATTGTTCTCCATTTCTATGTCTTGATTTAATTGCAACATTAAATCATCATCTTGCATATGATTTACATTTTTCATGTTTTCACCAAATAATTCCATTGCAGCATTATCACAACTTTGCATTGCATCGAAAGATTGTGTGTCATTATCATTACCCAGTGAATAATCAAATGAAATGTGCTCAATTTCTTTTTCGGTAGACTTTCCAGTTTCAGTTTCGTTTTCTTCAATTTCAAGCGGATATAGTTGTGAAATAGACCTCGTAAATTCTTTGTCACCTACTAATACTTTAGCAACTCTACACAACCCATCATTTCCTTTGACAAGCGCTGAGATTTTGCCAACCTTCCAGTCTTCACGATTTTTATTATCTCCTTTAATTTGCACTATTTGACCTATTTGAGGTATCAAATGAGATGTAATTCTTGGCTCTTTGTGTGAACTATTGAACCTTTCTCTAAGACTTGGAAGATAACGATTTGTGAACATAGCTTTAAATTCTTCTAAAATCTTAAGAGCTCTTGTCCAGCCTTTGATCAAATCCGATTTGGTTGACGTGCATTCAAGTACAACGTCATTACTATTCATTTTCGTGGTTAAACATTTTCCCACTGTCAAGAAATCAGCTGGTCTCAATATGTGTATCAATTCAGAATCTACACAGGTAAGCGGTCTTGTATTAAGAATTGCTTCAATTTCTTTAACAACTGTTAACATTTGTGAATCATTCAGCAGATGTTTCTCTAATGTTCTCTTCAAACAATGCTTTACCAAACCCACCAATCTTTCGTAAAATCCACCAAACCATGGAGCAAGCTGTGGAATAAATTTCCATTTTATCTCATTTTCGATACAATACGCATTGTTTAAGATTTCTGAAATAAGCTTGAATTGTGCTGCATTATCTGATGTGATTACTGCTGGTACACCTCTTGTAGCGATCATTCTCCTTAATGCTAGAAGACCTTCTTCCGCTGATAAATTTTTCACAATTTCTAAATTTATGGCACGTACTGCTAGGCAAGTATATAAACAGATCCATCTCTTTTCTGTTCCAGATTCAGTTTTTGTTAGAATTGGTCCTAAATAGTCCAATCCCGTAAAAGTGAATGGTGTACTATACGTCACTCGCTCAGCCGGAAGCGCAGGAGTTGGTGGCTGTTTAAATGGTCCTCCACCATGTTTCACACATCTTGGACAGTGTCTCAGAATCTTCTGAACTTGTGATTTGCCTTGAGGTATCCAGTAATTTTGTCGAATAATACTCAAGGTATGATTGGCTCCAACATGATAATTATCCTTGTGTACTTTTATTATCAAATCATTTGTGAAATTGCAATCTTTCGGCAAAAGAACAGGATATTTCATATCATAAGACCAGTCTGTATTTTCTAGCCTTCCTTTGCACCGTAAAATGCCATTTTCATCCTTGAATAATTTCAAGTTACGTGATAGATTTGTTTCTTTCATGTTAACCTCCTCTGGAAAATATCTTTCCTGAATCATTTTGATCTCGATATTTTTTTGTTGTTCTGTTTGATTTTCTGTGTTAACTACCTCTTGATCTTTCTTTTCAGTTACTTTTTTGTCTTTTATAGCTTTTAAGGTTTTATCTGTATTTTCAACTGTCTGAGACAGATCCACCCGAGTCAAGAAAGAATGTTCCTTCAGCAGATTAACAGGCCAAGTACTTTCTGGCTGCATCAAAAAATCAGGTCCATTTAGCCAAATGGATTTGTCACTGTCAACTGTGAGTGGTCGTGTCGCTACATCTGCAGGATTTAAATCCGTAGGAACATATCGTAAAGTCAGTTTGCTGTTCCTTTTAATTTCTTCAATTCTTCTTGCAACAAACGGTGTAAGAAGTTTATCTGATTTGTACCAATCAATGACAATTTGACTGTCCGTCCATAAGTACTGATGTTTGATATTCAATTGAAGTGAAGATTCCACATACTTCAAAAGTCGATTTCCAATCAAGGCTCCAAGCAATTCCAATCTTGGAATTTTTAAATTTTCCTGATCTTTGATTGGAACTAATCTTGACTTCCCTATAACGAATGCTGTTCCATTTTCATTGGTAATATACACTACAGCTGCATACGCTTTGGTAGACGCATCTGCGAAGCAGTGTAATTGGTTTTCCTTTTTTTCAATATCTTTGATGTAATACCTTGGCAAAGTCTCTTGTATGGTAGTTATTGTTTCATGTATTTCTTTCCAATCTTCAACCATCTGATTTGGTAATGGCGAATCCCATTTGATTTTATTTTTCCACAGTTCTTGCAAAAACAGCTTTGCACGTAGCAAAGATGGTACAACATACCCACCCGGATCGTATATTGACGCAATAGTTTTTAAGATACCTCTCTTAGTATCTTTATAATTTGTCCTTTTGTTCCTTAACTGCAGAGTGTCATTTTGGATATTCCAATCCAATCCAAGAACTTTCACTACTTCCTCTTTGCAAGCATCGGGAATCATTTGCATGAGTTCCTTTGAATTAGATGACCATTCCCTTAAATTCATTGACATGGCTTGAAATTCTTTCTTCAGATTATTGTACAATGTTATACCTTGCAATGTGTTCATAGTTCCAGTTAGTAGATTATCTACATAAATGTCATTTGCAACGCGTTGTATTGCATTATTATTTGACTTCATTAGATGATGTTTAATAGTTGCATTTAAGATAAAAGGGCTCGAAATAATACCAAAAGGTACCCTGCAGAATCTAAGGTATAAGATGTTATCTTCTGTTGCCGGTTTGTTAATATCTTTAATCCATAAAAATCTTGTCACGTCTCTGCTATCTTCTTCCAGAGCAATTTGCAAGAAAGCCTTTTCAACATCCGCAGTCAAAGCAACTTTATGCAGTCTAAATCTTATTAATAATCCTGTTAGATCTTCTAATAAAATTGGTCCTGCTAGCAAGCATTCATTGAGACTTTTACAATCTTTCAACTTTGCTGATCCATCATAAACAAGACGTGTAAGTTTTCCTGGTGAAGTAACACCATGAAAAGCTAAGTAATGAATTGGATATTCACTTTGATGTATTTTGTGTGAAGGCACTTCTTCAATTATTCCTTTGTCCAGTTGGTTTCTGATAGTTTGATCATAAGACTCCAATGTATCTTTGTTCATTTTCTTCAAGAGACCGATCAACCTTCCTTGAACTAACCCTCTGTTAGTAGGCAAATTCGGCGGATATTCTTTCCAAGGCCAAGATACTGAATATCTTCCTTCTTTGAAATTGGTTGTATTGTTGAAATTATTCAGTGCTTCTTCTTCTTTGGTTGTGTTTGGAGAATCCATTATCCCTATGGATTCCAAATCCCATAATGATTTCAATGTGATGTTATTAAGTGGTAGATCAGGTTCCTGAAGCTTGATTTCACTGGATTGAAAATAAGTTACAACTACCAATTCATCTATTGTATGATCATCATCATCCAATCTTCCACTTAAAATCCAACCCAATTCAGAATTAATTAAATACAAATCTTCCTTTAGTTTTATCTTCTCCATTATAATCAGACTGTAATAATAGTCATTACCTATTAAAATATCGATTGGTCCTTCCATTGATCCGTCATCAGCTAAGATCTTATCTCTTGTATATTCATCAATTTCGTATTTAGAATAGCGTAGATCTTGTGCTATTGTATATACAACATTAGCTTTCACCACCTTTTCTGTACCTGTACGTGACAGTATGCGTAGTTTCACTACTGGACTATAATATTCTTGTGGTTTATCAGAACCAAAGGTAAACACTGAAAGGTGTTGTTCCTCTTCAATAGGTAAATTTAACTCCTTAGCCAGTTTTTGAGTTATATATGTGCGTTGAGATCCGGAATCAAGTAGCAATTTACACTCTACTTGTGTAGATGTGTCATTCACCGATGTGGCTTTAACAACAGCTGTTTGTAGGACAGTACCCATTTCTGAAGATCTTGGACAATAAGTGTGCATTACTTTTGTTTTCTCACCATTATTAAATTTAGATCCATCTCTTGGACATAATGCTCTATTATGTTTGCTTCCACAATGAACACACTTTTTATTACTTCTACATGTATTTAACCGATGACCTTCTTGTAGACAGTTAAAACAACGATTTTGTAATTTAGACTTTCTTTCAGAAATAGTTTTAACCACATTACATTCATCGTTGTAATGTGCTCCTTGACAGAATATACATGAATATCTCCTTTTCCTTATCTCTGGAACCTTTTGCTGATATTTATTTTCCCCTTGAAATTTTCTTTTGTTGTTTTTATTATCAATGTGATGAGGTACGTTTTGAGGTCTTGTATTGAAGTTTCTCTTATTCTGATGTTTAAATTGTTCTGTGATACTTTTATTTTTATCAAAATTTCTATTTATTTTTGAACGCTGAGGTTGAAATTTACTGTTTTGATTATTCTGGCTCATAAGAGTTTCTACAGTGTAATGTGTAGTGTCCTTTTGTATCTTCTCTTGAGTAATTCTATTTGCATCTTCTTTTGCAGACACAATTATTTCTAGCTGCTTCCGTATGTCATCAACATTATCAGTTTTTAGTGCCATTTTCATTTCATAAATGATTTCTTGTGGAAACTTTTCTGTAACGATGAATCGTAGATGACTATGATTTGTGTTTTCCCCTAATGAGTGTAAAACACGGATATGTCGTTCAATCTCATTTAGTGTTCTACGGCAGTCTGCGGCAGTCATTTCTGCAGGTTTGATTTTGTATAATGCACCATAATGTGCGTCTATAATTTGGCTTGTTTTCCCAAAACGTTCCTTTAGTGTCCTCATGGCAATTTCGTAATTCTTGTGAGTTGTCTCTAATCCTTCGATAGTACGTTTTGCTTCACCTGTCAATGATGATTTCAGGTATAATAATTTGTCGACGTCCGGTAAGTTTCTCTTATCAATGTTAGAGCTAAAATGATCATAGAACTGCTGCCATTGAAGTATATCGCCATTGTATTCTGGTAGACTAAGTTTCGGCAGTTTGCTTGACAATGTTTTATTTTCTTTTATTTCACAATTTTTATTCAATGTTTTAAGTCTCGCTGTCATTTCAACAAGAGTTTCTTCAGAATCAAGTTGTATGGTACTGAATCTTGATATATCATCCGCAGATGGTTCCGTACTAAAACGAAAGTAATTATTCAATTCAGTTGAGAATCTTGAATGGAGTCGTTCTAACTTTTTACAAGCAATCTCCATTTTGGTTGCATCTTCAGCAACTAAAGTTTCTATTTTTATTTGTGTTGTGAGCGCCTGAATGTTTACAATAATATCACTTAAACGTGAAATCATTAGAGCTTCCATTTTTGCTATTTTCTGTCTGTAAAGAAATAGAGTAACCAATGTTTCAAATTGACTAAGTTTTGTTTTGTTTATCTATTTATTTATTTTATGTTTATTGAAACCAAATATTTTATTTTTAATTGTATTTTGACATCAACTTTATTAATTCAAATTCCTACAAGATTCCAATAGGAATTCACCCAATGAACACCCTCAACATCAGCATCTTATGTGCCCACCTAAAAATATGACCATACTCTAAGTTAAGACAAACATTAATATTAATTAAAATTTTAGTAAAAAATATTTTTCGAATTTAAAAGAGATAATGAATTATAAAAGTTGTTGTAGCATAAATATTTTAAATAATTGATTTGTTAGTAATTTAGTAATTAACTATTTATTTTTCATAAATAATGCTATCAACTCATATAGATAGAGTACAACTTTATCGAATCCTGGCCAAAATAGTTACCGTCCCCTTCTGCTCCTTAGGGACAGAAAATGACATGCAACCGTCCCAGTCAAGGTCTGGTCTACATATATGACTCATCATCATCATCATTATAAGCCAACGGACGACTACGGCTGAACATAGGTCTTCCCTACAGTTTTCCACATGTCGATCACAAGCGGTCTGCATCCAGTATGATCCTGCGATTTTTACAAGATCGTCTGTCCATCTTGTCGGTGGACGTACTACGCTCGACATATGACTCAATAACCATAATATTTTTGCACTTCACTGAGTTTTTATTACACTATTGTCTAGTTACATCAGAAAATATATTATAATATGATTACTACATACATATTGGTTGGCAGGCTCCCCTCTCTGGTACATCGGACAAAAACACATCAAAATCCACCACCGCCTTTTCTATTGGCGTGCGAGTCACTCCGAATTTGATTTTCTTAGCTCTTTCAAAACTTTTAAATTAATTTCACAATAAACGTAAGGATCGTCAGACGTCACATCAAGAAAAATATAACCCAAACGGAAACACGTAGATAGTCAATGTTACCATTTGATACATTCCGTTACTCCCCAAAATCAAGGCGCCAAAATTCAAATGTTGACACTTAAATTCAAATTTATGTTTACCCATGCGATATTTTGCATGGAACATTCTGAACAATATTACAAATCATCAATACATACAGATTTCACATAATAATCATTATTTACTTCAATAAATTATTTTATGAACAGAGGTTCATAACGTTACCTTTTACCCACTCACTATAAACATTCAAATGATAATGGCAACACCGAAGTAATCATCAGTCAACTACAATACTTCTCATTTGTTTTATTTATAATAAACAAATGAATAAACACAATTCTCGCAATGTAGGAATAAACTTAAAAGTAAACAACACATTTTCCAAACAATCTTTTTAAATAAAAGCGTCACAAGGTTCTCCTCAATTTAAAAGTTGACACATTGGGTCCCGCTTTGCAAAGCAAACAAAATGGACTCTCCCAAGTGCTTTTGTTTTTAGATTTAACACACATTGTTAACGTTTTTTCACAATACAAACACTTCCAAAAGCACGTTTTCTATACGAAGATTAATTTCAAGTACGATTTGATGCTAAAATCACAGCATCAAGGAAAATCATAAACGCCATCTATGTCGTCAATGTTGCAACTTCTCTTTAGTTTTACTCCATTATTGCAAAATATAACAAAATGCATGTTTCCAAGATTAGGAATTATTATTTTCTTTTCAAATTCGGGAGGAAAGAGCAGCAAGTCCATATTCTCTCACATTTTCGATCCCAGCGATCACCACCACCATGTCGCGAGGGGCTTAGTAATGTTTTGTTGTGATATTGTGGGGAATCAATACTCAAAGTTATTTATGTTATAATTTCTTTGTATCTGCTTCAACAGTGCCCTTGCGATATAATAAGAGTAATTAAATTACTCACCAGGCTGAAAGCTCCTGAATTCACTCTGGTTTATCTGGAGCTTGCTGCATCTCTTTCCTCATCGAATTCTTCTACAACCATTTGTAGTATCGATGAGACCAAGTCATGATCTCAACGATACTTGGAGCCACACTCCAGTACATCGAGCTGTAAAGCAATTAACAATAGGTATAGTATATGCTGTATATTGACATAATTAATAAGTAACATAGATCATTGATCATTTCAGTTCAGTCTTTAGTTCTTCCAACCACATACAACAAACTCATCTCTATCATTTAAGTATTATTGCTTCTTTATGTCCGCAGACCAAACTCTCCTGGATCAGCCCTCAGCCTCACCAGCACGAGCCAATTCATTCATTATTGGTACTTTATGTCCGCAGACCAAACTCTCCTGGATCGGCCCACAGCCTCACCAGCACGAGTCAATTCATTTATTATTGATACATTATGTCCTCAGACCAAACTCTCCTGGATCGGCCCACAGCCTCACCAGCACGAGTCAATACATTTATTATTACTGTCCACTATTGGCGTAGACCAATCTACTCTGGTTCAGCCACTCTGCCGCCCCAGCAGTAGAATTTGAATTACCTTCTTACATCCGATTCTTGCACGGATCTCTTGTGAATTATCGGCCACGCCTCATCACCAAGAGCATATTAATCATAGATACAAACCTCTGCTATTGGTGCAGAACAAACTACTCTGGATCTGCCATTATGCATCACCAGCCATTGCACATTTGTCAGCCTTGGACAGATTACTTGCTATTTGGACAGAACTTAAGACTGAGATAATTTGTATCTCTAAAATACTATCAATAAGCTTTACAACTCTAATATACTTAGCTTTTGCTTAGTGATTCCGTTTCTCCTGTATAAATCCACGCTAAACACTTTTACTTTGTAGACATGCTTTGACAAGCATGAGCGATACTAACTACTGCGGAAGTACTTACAATGATTTGAAATATGGCGGCATCGGTAACGTCGCAAGTGTTGCCATGCCCTCAACACTTGTCTATGGTAGCATCGTGAGGCGTCACGACAGCTCCCATACATGAAACTAAAACCTAAATTTTTTTTTACTCAAACCTATGCGTGTGGGGTGTCTATGGATAGGTCTTTTAAAATGATGTTGAGGTTTCTAAAACCATTTTTTCTTAAAGTGTAAGGTTTGAGATATAGACGCTTCCAAAGTGGTAAAATGGGCGTCCCCCCCCCCCCTCTAACTTTTGAACTAAGAAAGTGAAAATTTTGAAAAAAATATATGATGTGGATCTCAACAAAAACTTGCAACGAAAATTGGTTTGAAGGAGATCGAACCAGTAGTTTTTGAGATATTGCACATTTTTATCAACCGCAAATATAACTTTGTCTTTCATACAAACACTATGAAAAACAAAGTTATTTTTGCTGTCGCAATATATTGTGATGTTTTCGTTAAGTGAAAGTAAGTGGACCCTGAATTCAGTTAAGGGTGGCACGGAACCCCCAGTGCGCGGGTCCGACACGCACTTAACCGGTTTTATCTACCTGGGATTGCCACGTGCGCAGTTCTATCGCCGTTGGCTATAACTTGCCAGTTTTGAATGAAATGTCACTGCGCGTAGTGTCTTTGTAATAACTATTTTTACAACTTCTCGACCGACGACGGATTTAAGGTAGTACTGTTAAACATTGAGTGACAAATCTTACAAAAATCGCGTAGAGTGCATTTATTGTTATGTAATACTTTTAATATAAGAATGCTTTAGCAATTAAGGAATGATATGACAAAGTGTTAAACGTGCTCAAAATATATTAAACTCAAATACTGATGCAAAACAAAAAAGAAATACGACGAGATGCAGATTTACATTGAGCGCTGTCACCGCTACCAAGTACCCCGTCATCAAGTGAAATATTGCAAAATTGAGTTAACTCCTTTTGTCTCTGTCCTTTTGTAAGTTATACTCATTTTAAAAAGTCGGTTTTTCATACTACTCAACATTATCCGATTATGTTGAAACGAATAATTTACTTAATTTATGATTTTAAGAGAATATGATGACTGACTGTATAGCATAAACGATATTTCTAATCATATTGTAGGTCTAGGTATTCATACACAGCCAACTGATACTCAAAACAATGAGTATTCGACGTAAATTTAATAAATACCCAGCATTCTTAATAAACACCCAGGTAAATTAGGTAAAAATCAATTTTTACCTACCGGGTGGGAATAAATTGGATAAATATCCACTGGATTTCTACCCACCCGCCCATCTATAGTCCGGTTCGGATATGTGTGCGAGGCCTCCTTGACTTAGATTCGTTCGGCGCGTTCGGCTCGGACAAGGTTGCGTTCACCTTTACGAGGAAAGTAAAGTTAAATATCAACAATGGTAACACTGACTCGTACCAGCAGCAATGACGGTTTCAAAGTGACATCTGTAGTTCAATTTTTGGCCCTTCTTCATTTAAGTTTGTTTGTAAGACAATTTTCCCAATCTTTTACCTCGTCGTCATGGCAAAACGCACAAGCCGTGCTAGCCAAAACTAAAAAAATACTTAAGTCAGATTGCGTTGACGGATGATGACGTGTCTTTTTTGATTGACGTCACTGTGATCTGTCTGTTCTGTCAAAAAAAATATGACATTGTTGTTTGTGTGTGGCATGCACACAATTTCTTCTACTGCAAACGGAATATTTTTAATTACATCACCTTGCTGCATGATTTGCATCTATCTAAATCAAAATTTTAATTTAATCAATATAAAGGTGATACTGTGTAAACTGTGTTACGTATAAAAGTGCTTATTGGCCAAATTCCTGACTAAACTTGCAGTGGTTGGTCCGCCGTCCGATGTCCGTGCGTGTGTAAAGAAATTATAATCTACTTCTGCTTCAAAGATATAATTTCCGACTGTTTTAGAATTAACCTTATCTGTTCTGTTTTATAAAGAATGCAATGCTTCCTCGTCGTCGAAATATTGGAGGTGTGATCGATAGACCTACGGAATCTGAAAGTAATATTGACTCTTATGATAAATTGGACAAGAAGGGTT
This sequence comes from Pyrausta aurata, assembly GCA_963584085.1. NCBI lineage: Eukaryota > Metazoa > Arthropoda > Insecta > Lepidoptera > Crambidae > Pyrausta > Pyrausta aurata. The sequence goes on along the minus strand of OY757265.1, from coordinate 109,450 downwards.
CTCAGCATTCTAAAGCGTACGCTCCATTACTTAACTATCACCATACACAATCAGCGGAAACCCCTTTAGAAGAAGATTATAAATTTGATTTCTTACAAGATTTTACATTTGAATCAGTGATGGCTGCTAGAGATAGAACAAATGAATTCATTGCTACAGTTCGTAGCTTACAGGGCAGAACATTATCCAGGCCAGTTGTGAGGGATGATCGCAAAGCTGCTGTCCTTGAAACTTATTCACAATTTATGAGTATGGCCAAAGTCATAAGCAAAAATATTACTAGTACATATGCGAAACTGGAAAAGCTAGCCATGTGTAAGTTCCAATATATACAAAGTATTATCATTTTATTTTTTACTTCTAATGTAGATAATTTTATAGTGTTTAAAAAAAACGCAATAAAAATATCTAGTTAAAATATCCACAGAAGTAATTATTGTTGTGTCATTTTAGTGGCAAAGAAGAAGTCCCTGTTTGATGATCGACCGACAGAAATTCAAGAGCTAACATACATCATCAAGGGAGATCTAAGTTCATTGAATCAGCAAATCGCTAGATTAGGAGAAATGCCTAGAGGCAGAAAAAGCATGCATAGTCACTCTTCAAGTGTTGTTGTTGCATTGCAGTCTCGTTTGGCATCAATGAGCAGCCAATTTAAGCAGGTATGTGATTTTAATATATTTACATATATTCTTTATTGCACAAACTAAATTAAGTACAAATGTCACACTTAATGTGTGACATTCAAAGAGTCCAAAGAGTTTCCCTCAATAGGACTCTTTGGCACCTTTAATGAGACCTTCTTCCATTATTATTATTTGGCTAATAATTAAAATAGTTATTTGTAAAATAATCCTATTTTATGCGTTTCAGGTTCTTGAAGTGAGATCTGAGAACCTCAAGCATCAGAACAGTAGACGTGAGCAGTTTTCGAGAGTTACACCAATTATGACAGAAGTACCATCATTGCTTCAGCAAAATGAAGTTAGCATTGATTTTGGAGAAGCATCATCAAGCCTTCAAACTCAGCAATTGGCTTTAAGGGACGACTCGGACTCATATGTTCAGCAGCGTGCAGAAACTATGCATAATATTGAGAGCACAATAGTTGAACTTGGCGGTATTTTTCAGCAACTAGCACATATGGTAAAAGAACAAGATGAAGCTATCGGTAGAATTGATGCTAACATTCAAGAAGCTGAAATGAATGTGGAAGCTGGTCACAGGGAAATAATGAAGTATTTCCAGAGGGTAACTGGAAACCGGGCCCTGATGTTTAAAGTTTTTGGTGTTTTAATATTTTTTTTCATATTCTTTGTAGTAGTTATGGCATAAAAACTAGTTATCCACCATTAATTCATTTAAAAATACATTTATTTGGGGGAAGCAGTCCTTCAGAAATAGTAACTTATACTTATGGACATTAAAATGTTACATTAGAATAACATGGGAATGTACCTAATAAAATATATTTTATTGCAACACATGCATTTTCATTGGTAAACAATTTAAGTATATGTTGACGATAGGCAGACAGTGAGTTTTGTCTTTTTTGGTATACTTAATGCCATACCTATGGGGGAATCACCGAAATAATTCATGAGGCAGAGATCAGTTGACATATAGGCTACGTCGACGTTTTTAAGAAAATTATAAAAAATACAATTATTTTTAATTTTTCCTGTATTCTAGACAAAAGTATGCCTTATAATATAGTTAAATTGAATACATAACACAACTTTTTTTAGAGTCGTTTTAAACTGTTAGACAACATTTTTAGACAGCAGATTCGACTCCTTTACTTATACTTACTTGTACTTTATTTTATTACACCCTGTAAATAATTTTAGGAATCCGTGGACGTTTTATCTTATATCGAGCTAGCAGTGAGTTGTTAAACTAGGTACTCTTTTTCTTTCCTTTACAAATACAGTGCGACAAGGATTCACAATCACGAACCGACGTCACACTTGTTGTATCGCTTTACGCCGACTGGGAGAGTGGGAGTAAGAGATCCTAATTAGGATCTTTTCTCTTCTTCACATAGCGCGCCCGGGTAACGTATCTATTACTTTTAAAACATCATTGTTTGATTGAATTATAAAATTAATATTCCTATCGGAAAAGGGATAATAATTCTAAGGTTTGAATCCATCAAAATGCCATCGTGTGTGTTTCGAAGTTGTACCCAGTTGTACGACGAACTTTGACAAACAAGTTAAAAACCGGTTAAGTGCGTGTCGGACCCGCGCACTGAGGGTTCCGTGCCACCCTTAACTGAATTCAGGGTCCACTTACTTTCACTTAATGAAAACATCACAATATATTGCGACAGCAAAAATAACTTTGTTTTTTATAGTGTTTGTATGAAAGACAAAGTTAAATTTGCGGTTGATAAAAATGTGCAATATCTCAAAAACTACTGGTTCGATCTCCTTCAAACCGACTTTCGTTGCAAGTTTTTGGTGAGATCTACATCAGCTATGTGATGCTTATAGTTTCAGAATAAAGTGGCTGTGACATACGGACGGACAGACAGACTTGACGAAACTATAAGGGTTCCGTTTTTTGCCATTCGGCTACGGAACCCTAAAAAGCTCGTATCATAGCCTCCTTGCCACAAGGAAATGGTTTCGTTTTTGAATAGGGTAGGGTAGTTTAATTCACATTACGATTACAAAGGCGAAAGAGAAAGTAAATAGTTGTTTTTACAAGGGTGAAAAGGACGCAATGTCCTGCTTGGTGCCTCGATTGTTGAAGTGGGCAGTGCACTAAGGCAGTGCAGTGCCGTGATTGGTCAACAAGTGACATTTAGCTTAAGCTGCCTATTCACTTGGAAATATATTTAACCGGTTAACTGCGACCATCTTGAATTCCGATTGACAGCAGACAGAATCTATATAGTACCGAGATAATATACTCAATATCGCTCACCATAGTTTACAATGGAACCCTTCTCACTGAGAAATATAATATTTTATATCCCGAGCTATAATATGTTTTGGAGCGATTCGAGAAAGATATATTTTCCGCCCCCCGCACGCCCCTCCGCCCCCCGCGGCAGTCGACAATCCCATACAAAACTAAGAAAATATATATCCCATAGTGTGAACGGGTGAAAGATATATCTCGGGATATAAAATATATCGTAATATGTATTAATATATTATATCCCATACTCATAAGACAGCTTTACACTTGTGCGTAGCAGAGAATAAACAACAATCACTTTCGTTCTAACTGTTTTAAATTTTCAAAAGCTATCTATTTCACCTCAGTCTAGGAATGTGGTTAATAAGAATTGCGTATGTGTGCAGCACAGTTCTGCTGTTTGTTTTCCGGGCGTATAGCGCGTATCTATTACTTTCAAAACATCATTGGTACTATAGGCAGACCGCGAAAATGAGAACTCGCCTGCGGGGCACAGGGGTGCGGGGGGAGACGAAAGCGCGGTTAGTGAGCGGTGCGGGCGGGTGATTTCGCGCCGCCTGCATCCTTCGCATGACCCACTATCGCCTCCTCCCACGTCCCAGTGCCCCGCAGGCGAAGTCTCAATGAAGCCGTTTACCTATAGCACTATTAGTAGGGGTGGGTAGAAATCCGGTAGATATTTATCCAATTCATTCACACCCGGTAGGTAAAAATTTATTTATACCTAATTTACCCAGGTGTTCATTAAGAATTCTGGGTATTTTTTAAATTTACGTTGAATACTCATTGTTTTGAGTATCAGTTGGCTGTGTATGAATACCTAGACCTACAATATGATTAGAAATATCGTTTATGCTATACAGTCAGTCATCATATTCGCTTAAAATCATAAATTAAGTATATTATTCGTTTCAACATAATCGGATAATGTTGAGTAGTATGAACAACAGTTAAAAATGAGTATAACTTACGAAATGAGTTATCTCAACTTTGCAATATTTCACTTGATGACGGGGTAATTGGTAGCGGTGACATCTAATAATGGAATAATTAGCATTAGCATATGAAATTAGCATGCTATTTCATGATTAGCAATAATTCAATTAATTGAAGTTACGAAATTTCGTGAATGCTAAAATTCACAGACATTCGGCGAATCGTAGCAGCGATGCGCGAAGCATCGTATAGCCGTCCTAAAACTTCATAGATTCGCATGCACTGCTATTTTTTGCAAGATATGCAGGCAGGTTTGCTAATCCGCGTTCGGGTCTAATGCGAACGAAATACGAAGAAATGAACATTTTTTCAAAGTTCAATAATTCAAAAAGAAAGTTCATTAATTTAGTAAAATTAAGTTGTATACCTTCATCAAACAAGTCAAATTAAATTTATATTTAAGTCTCAGAACTAACAATTTTTTAAACTACATGTTTCATAAAATAATCATTTTATAGTTAGCATAGCATTCACGATTTCGCAATTTAATTAATTCGCTATTTCTCACATCGAAGATATTTCATATTAGCATAGCAATAGCACTTAGCATGCTATGCTACGGAAATTAGCATGCAGCATTAACGACAAATAGCATTAATTGCCATTACTAGTGACAGCACTTTTAATGTAAATCTGCATCTCGTCGTATTTTTTTTATTTGAGTTTAATATATTTTGAGCACGTTTAACACTTTGACATATCATTCCTTAATTGCTAAAGCATTCTTGTATATTATAAGTATTACATAACAATAAATGCACTCTTCGCAATTTTTGTAAGATTTGTTACTCAATGTTTGACAGTACTACCTTAAATCCGTCGTTGATCGAGAAGTTGTAAAAATAGTTACTGCGAAGACTACGCGCAGCGACATTTCATTTAAAACTAATTTAAAAAAAGGCAAATTATAGCCAACAGCGAAAGATCTGCGCACGCGGCAATCCCAGGTAGATAAAAAGATAAAGGGAAGGGTTGTAAAGGTATTGTTTTGTTTGCATACTTATCGCTTGTGTGGCTATGGCCATTGTGTGATCGTAGAGCTGACAAGTAATGAATTTACTGAGCACTTCATTTTCTTTTTAATGTGTGAAATACTCTCGTAGTATTTTCAGAATAACTCGTTGACGTGACCTTTCGTAAAACGCTTTATGGTTTACACATCGATACGTTAGGCTACATTATTGCAGTAAATTTTGTCGATAAGCTTTCTTAAATTTCAACCACAATATACTATGTATATATATATTTATAAAATTAGTTCGTACTTAATTCTTAGATATACAAATACGCATAATGTATTGCACTGAATAAAATTTTGTCCTGTAAAACTGTTTAACCTTACACAGTCTCCCTCTTCCCCTTTGGGATTGCCAAAATGCAGGTACGCACTGTATTTGCAACTAAACGACAGTATTTATTGAATTCAAATAAAAATATACCATATTTATAGTTCAGTATTATAAACTACTTGAAAAGAAATTTTATCGCACAATAAACGTGACAAACTTCAATAAAAATATTTCATTTTATTTATATAAACAGGCTTTAATTTATACCCGGTATTATTTGAAATCGGGTGGGTTAAAATAGCGTGGATTGGATATTTATCCAGTGGCTGGGTTTTTATCCGGGTAGGCGCCCATCTATACAAACGACACATCCTGTAGACAGGGTTGAAGAATGATGTGTTATTCCTATATGTTTCAATGTAGAATAATTTAGGTGATTTGTCACGAGATCTATATCTTTCAGTATTTTTGTTCTAATTTCGAATTCTTGATACTAACTCTTCCAAACTCTCTCTCTCTCTCTCTCTTTAAGACTGAAACTAGCTCTGACGTCGTCTTCAGGTCGCTTTTGGTCGCTTTGCTCCCGCGAGCGCCCTAGACGGAGTGCTTCGTAATTTTAATTATTTTTTCATCGATTCTAATACTCGAATTATCAGTTAGTTTTTGTGAATCTCATTCTGGGCACACCCACTGGATTTAACCTTCTCCTGAGCTCAGCGTGGAAGCAGTGGTACTGAACAAACCTGGACCCCGGGAACCTGGTCAAACCTGCGGACCTAGAGGAATGATCTGAGGAGAGTGGAGTATTCTGGAACCGGGGCAGTGCTTTTTATTGAGACCTAGGCGACCTACGACCCTATATATATTTTTAAATAAATCTTTGTTCTTTTAAACTTTGAATATTCTTTCTTTTACTATCGCTTCTTTTGTTCACCCTCTTAAAGGGTGACAATGGCACAATGGACAATTATTCTATATTTTGCAATTTCCTATTCCGTTTTGTTTATTCCTTTCCGATTCCCTACCTTTATTACTCCGTTCGTGGCTAGTGCAATATAGCAGATGCAAAAAAAAATTGTGTGTGATGGTTTTATTCCTTTGCCTGTTCATCATCCGCACCGCAAAAAAGAAAAATAAAACGACGCTAGCGACACCACCGGTTGCTGCCCCTAAAGATTACATGATTAGGTACATGATCAGTGGCCCCTACGAGCTTTCCTTCCAATCTATAGTACAGTACACAGATTAGTAAGAGTATGTCTAAAGACCAAGAAGCTTATATACAAACTGGAGATTGCACTATGAAGAAAAGACTGAAGCTAAACAATTTGACCTTGAATGACGTCATGGTTGTTTGCTGTCTCTTTCAGTGGGGTGACAACACGTTATAAAATAATAAAGGAAGCTACGATCAAAAGTGAGCGACTTTATTATACATGATAAATAATATGTTAAGGATATTACTTAATATATTAAGGATAAAAAAAACATCTCTTATCTGAAAAAATAATAATAATAGGAATGAAGGAATTTTGCAATACATTGCGTTGCGGTGTGGCCATAGACTTGTATGTATTTTGTAACATAGAGGTCGTTGGGTGCGGCCCGCCCCGATTATGGAAAAATTGCGGGACTTGTTTTTTTGTGCCCAGCAGAACTTTAGTTGAAAATAATAATAGTAAACTGGTGGTAAGAAAATAAACTACATTTATTTTTTTAAATAATTTATTTAAGTAGGTAGCCAATTTTTCAACTAAGTTATAGTAGTTGAGATTAGAGTTTCATCTTAATAGGATACATACCTACTATACACCGTGTAATATTTTATACAGTGTGGCCTGCCCAACCGGGTTATTCTCTTTTTCTTTTTTCATTCACTCACTCAAAAGGAAAAGCGAATCCATGATATTGGAATCGCACCCACTAAATTATTATACTGTTGATTAAAAAACTATAAATAAAAAATAACATTATGTAAGTACTCAAATCGTATAATTCGTTACTTATTTATAAAAGTTTACAATCATTTTCAATACACACTTAACTCGTCAAGGATGTGTAAACGAGACACAATAAAAATTCCATTGTTATGCGACTCTCGGCATTCGTTTGATACCTGACTGATTACAAGTCTAATCAATTGACTGGCATTGATTGGCATTGTGACTTCAACAGTATTAGATGTAGTCTCTGAAGTTCATTATATTAGTTTTATCATCATTTAATCTCCGCCGTTTAGAGGGTGGTTCATTTTCATCAACCTATTTAAAAAAACATACACTGTCATAAGCAAGCATCATAAAAATGAATATGGGGTTAATTCTTATAAATCTTTGCTTTACATAAACGGGGACGGCCATCTAACAATATTATAACTAGTTTGTTGAAAAGTTTTTTATTATTTATCTTATTAGTATAGACAAACAATTTATAGTATTTTACACTAATAAGAATTCATCTTGTAATATTGATATAATTTTTACTTACAACACTTTTTTCTAAAGTTGGCTGTGTCAATTTTTTTTCACTTACATTTGCATAATATGTAGTGTTAGAACTTGAAGGTATAATATTACATTCCTGAAATAGGAAAAAAAACATTTCAAGTCAATATTTGTCACACACACAGGCATCCTTCCAAAACATTAAGAGATCCCAGGTCTTGGATTAAACTATGATGGACGTGTAAAAATTTCACATATTTGTCAAGTTTGTGTCACAGAACAGTTGCGAGTTTTCAAGCTCCCAACAACTAAGAATATCAACATTAATCTTTATGATGATTCACCATGACAATGAAGTCCACACAAACAAAGCAAGTTTTGATAAATTTTGTTTAGTTTGAAGATCAGTCATTCATGGTTTTATGAATTAGTGAATAAGTTAGCACTTTAGTAAATATAAATATTATCTAGCTACAAAAATTAAAACCTCATTAACAACAATTTTGGATGTGATTATTACTTACTAATAGGTTGCAACATTTGCACGGCTGGTAGGCATAAAATTTTACTGCGGTTTTGAGTAGATGTCCTGGTCTCTCAGGCTCATCAGCTCTGAAGTGTGCACTATAAATCCTGGCAGATGCATAGAATTTGCCTTTTATAATGGTATTTTGCATAACCAAGCATTTTTAATTTTTTGGTCTCTCGGGAAACTAAAATAAAACAGCAATATATAATACACCAAATTAATCATGTTGCGCCAACCATCCCCTACAAACAAAAGTAGTTATTGAGGAAAAATAAGGGATTATGATCCTTGTGTAAGAGGTATCAGACAATTTTATCATAAGAGACATCACTTTAGTGCTACCTAACCCTAAGGAAAATCTTTTCTAAATTGATGCGAACCAGTAATCAAACCCAGCCCATGGATTAAAGGTTAATTACTGCACTACTTTCTACCTACTAAGCCAATTAAGTCAATAAATATGAAGAATAATAAAAGATTTTCGAGGAATTACTTTCCAGTCAAAGATAGGATCTGAACTTAGGGTTGGAGTGTAGCAAAGAGTGTGCAAGGCGTTTGGGACTTTTCAGATTTTAGCGTAATTTTTCAAAGTCCAAAACGCTTTGATAAAATTCGCACATATTTTCCCACTAAACTATGCATCGGATAGAAAAAATTATAAGAACAAAAAGTGCTTATATTAAGCCCTTGTTAACGTTAATAAACAAAGATTCCAGATTTATTAGGTTTGAAACATTTTCGTGAATATTTTTGTAAGTCCAAAACGCCTGGATAATTCGGTCGCATTTTTTCGCTTAACTATGAGTGGGATAAAAAAAGTATTAGAATAAAAAGTGTTTATTTGAAGCTCTTTTATACGATAAAATACATTGTTACAAATTTTATTAGATTTCATAATTTTTCGTGAAAATTTTCTAAACGCACGCGACGTAAAATATGGTTACCCTTGTCTTATTACTACGACAAAAAAGTATTTCTTATAAGTTCAGTTTTTATGTATTATGGCTTATTATTTTATAAAAGTGAGTAGTCAGATATATCACGAAGTGCATATTCTAGTAATTGTTTACGTTTAATACATTAAAAACATAAACGTAGTCCTCAATATCTCTAAAATAGAAGTACTATCATGAAGCACAGAAAATATGAAAAAAATGTGTATACCTGTGGAATTTCACGCTACTTTTTGGATGCTAGACGTTTCCACAACCACGAACCACACAACTCATGATGATTTGCACCAAAACACGGCATATATTTCAAAAATTCCTGAAATGAATATTCGAAGTGAAAGAGATTCTTTTGACAGCCGGGCGTTATGGTTTTGACAATATGCTTTAGTGTTGCCAAAATACGTCAATAAGATTACCACACAGTCGGGGGAAAAGCTGCATAAAAAAATATTTTTTTGCAGCTTGTTACAAGCAAGCTCTAAAAATATTTCATTAACCATAACCATTAATTTCTTATGTGAAAAAGTATTACGCACTGCCCTTCTTCGTAGGTTTATTTATTGCAAGAAAAACAAAGAATGGCTTGGGGAATATTCTCCATGAACCTGGCTACACTATTCATTGAGTGAGTGAGACAGAAGACAACCGTAAAGGTCAAATGAGTTCAATTTTTTTGGCTTCAAAATATTGTTCGTATTGCAATCTCCAGTTTGTATATAAGCTTCTTGCTAAAGACCTTAGATTATGTATCCTGTAGATTTGACACATATTTAAAATTGACAAGTTAGAAAGTGATGGCTGTATACAAAAGTACTTAAGAGTGAGAGAGACGCAGATATTGTTTTTTTGTCCTTATCACCGTTCATAGGTAATTTCTGCCTGCCACAATTTAAAAATAATGGCAGACATTTGACGTCTATGCGAAAAATACAATAAAATTGCAAATTTAAAATAAATTTTGTGCAAGTGAAGTGTTTTGTGGATTACGGAGTGATTGTTTTACTTACTCAACATGGTAAATTGTTGTGTGCTTGGATGTAAAAGCCGTACTGAGCGTAAATATGAAAACATAACATTTCACACGTAAGTAAGCCTCATTTATATTGTTGCTATATGTTTTACCTGCATCGAAGTGCATTAATCTTAAATCCTATAAAAGAACATACATAATAGTGGAAAAAAGTAGTGAATTATCAATCGAATTGTAAAATATTTTTGTATTATTACCTGACCAAATATAAAAGGTCGTCTATGGCTCAACTCTGTGGGTTATGGCTTTTACGGTAGCCATTTTGTTAGTATTTTAAATTTTGCTGGGTTATCGTTACCTTTAGGGATACCACAATACAAAGGGTAAAAGTTCTCGATTTAAGGGTAATTTACAATCGACTAATTTTTAAAATCTTATATGTATTTTAATTGCTGGAGGAACATTTCATGCGTTGTAGTGATCATTATTATTTGAACTAATTATGATTTGTGTTCATTTATATAGATTTCCAAAAGACGAGACGGTACTAAAGGTTTGGATTGCAGCGACTGGACGGCAAAACTGGCAGTCTACCAAGCACACTCGCATGTGTTCTATCCATTTTAAAACCGAATGCTTTCAGAAAAAGCAACGGATAACTTATTTGGCAAATATTTGAATGTACGCAACAAATTTATGTTGCGTATTTATGTTATTATTTAATAAACTTACATCATTTAACGGCCCATAAAAGTTATTTGTTGACTATTTTATTTAAACTTTATTGCTCTGTAAGTTGTATAATTGGCGGACTTATTCTGTTCTATGACGTTAAAAATCCTATTTCCTTCTTAAAAATTTTTTTTGTACACAATTTTTGTTTTATCCCTATGTTAATATTTTTTTGTACAAATAAATAAAGATTTTGACTGTAAAATTAAGTATTTATTGTAATTAAGGTTACTAGTGTATTTATATGGGTGGGGAGTAAATTTTTATGAACATGGCCACCCCAAAATACGTAAGTACTTTATATTATCTGTCTCATACGGGTGAACGCGGCTGTCAAGTCTATAATATACTTCGTCTAAGCTAAAGACAGTACCTACTGGTCCACAGATTAGTAAGAGTATGTCTACTGGTCTGGTACCTACTATCTGTCATATCTATCTATGTTTTCTTTTCTTACTTGCTCAATGCTCAGTGATCTTTTAGTTGTTTTGTTGAATTAAAATCTCAAAACGCCTTTTATATACTACTTGTTAGCCTAGCATACAGTGAAATAAACCACTATTGGATTAATTGTGCTTGTTATGTATTGGATTTGTAAAAAAATAGTATGCATTGCATAGTGGCTCAGTGCACCTGCATTGGCCAATTTGTGTAATATTTAGTGTGTTAATCATATTCCTGCTGCAAAATGAACACACCACTATCGAGAGAAAACATGGGGCACACTCCAAATTTGAAAGCTAGACCTAGTTGCAGTGATTCTCTAAGTATCCAATCTGGTCACAGTTCTATGGGGAGTGAAAGACAGCGAGTAAATGGAGAAGTAGCTCTGACACCCACACACAGTTCTTTATCACTTCAACCAATCAATCCACATAGTTCCCTGACTGCCATTACTCCTATGGCCAGTGGATCAAATCAAGCCAAAAACAGTGTTAAATTACAGTAAGCATTGACTGCAAATATTAGCATTTTCCCGGTTTTGTCATAAGATAAAAAGATGCATTACTGAAAGAAATACACATAATAGATGTTGCTTGGTTGCTGTGTCAACATGTGTAGCATGCAAATATTAAATGGTTCATAATATTAATTTTAAATTTTCAGGAATTGTGTATCAACTGTGAATCTTGACTGTGAATTAAAGCTACTTGACATATACAGCAGGACAAGATATTCAGAATATAATCCACAGAGATTTCAAGGTGTTGTAATGAGGATTCTAGAACCTCGAATTACAGCACTTGTTTTTAGGTGAGTTTTTTATATGTAATACTTTGCACATGTTCCTGTTTATCTAATTTTATTTATTTGCAAACAAATTTAACAACATGTTTAAGGGAAATAATTTGATTGCAGGTCTGGTAAAATTGTATGCACAGGAGCAAAAAATGAACATGATTCATATATAGCAGCCAGAAAAATTGCCCGAATCATACAAAAACTTGGATTTCCTGTAAGTTTATGGTACTTGCTACTCAAAGGGATACTTATTTATTTATTTAAGCCTTAAACCTATTCACAATAAAAACTTATTTCATATCATAAAAACTTATTTGTTAGGTTTATTAGTATCTATCCTTATTAATAAGTTAGTTGTATTAGTTTGTTATTTTTTGCATCGTCCCATTTCGGGTAAAGGCCTAAAGGCCAAGGGGATACTTATACCATGGACTAATATATACTAGCTAGAACATAATAACTAGTGTTTGCCCATGAAAGGCTAGTGAATTCTTAAGTGTCTAAAATTTTTTTTTTCAGGCAAAGTTTTTAGATTTCAAAATCCAGAACTTTATTGCAACAGCAGATTTGCGATTCCCAGTAAGATTAGAGGCACTACAACAGGCACATGGACAATTTTCTACTTATGAACCTGAGTTATTTCCAGGTCTTGTTTACAGAATGGTCCGTCCTCGAGTTGTACTGTTAATATTTGTCAATGGAAAAATTGTGTTAACTGGTGAGTATTTCAAAGTACCTAATTTTATTTAATACATTGAACTACTATTACTTACTATTGTATAGAACTGACACCACAAACCAATTTTGGGGTCCATGAATTGACCACACCAGTGGTGTAGCTACCCAGGGGCAACTAGGTGGGGCAGTGCCCCAGGGCCCCTTTTTCTATTTGCCCCAGGGCCCTAGCTACGCCACTGGACAATGTCAGTCATCAACAGATACATAGTTATTATTTGAAGTACCTATAGTATAATTTGTAAATAGTAGTATCAGTCTTCTTTTCCTTTCAGGGGGTAAGACAAGAAATGAGATTTATGAAGCTCTCGACATAATTTACCCTATATTACGAAGTTACAGAAAAAGTTAGTAAATCATTACTATGCATAATAATTAATTCTTTATGTAATTTATATATTTAATGAATTGTTAAATAAAAAGCTTTGTTAAAGTATAATTGAAAGATTTATTGTATCATTGATTATTACACAGCAGTCCTTAAGAAAAGAGTCGCGAACACACGCGCGCACGCAAAACTTAAAACTTATAAAAAAAATGTACCCTACCCTTACTGCAACAATATATTATTTATTACTGACTCGAGTAAAGCGCGTATGCACACACGCGTCTGTATAAAAAAATAGACACGCAGTGGCGCGTACACGATACGCGGGCTTCCACACGCGGGTCAGTTACACTAGATATACTAGCGGGCGATTGAACTGCTGCGTGTGACTATGAAACGCGCGCTGGTATCTAATGTAATATATAGCGCTGTTGTGTTGTGGTGTGTGCCTAAACAAGCGCACGCGGCGGGGCATTTTTTTGCTTACAGCCCAGTATGTCGACAATAATTATAATTAACAACATCACATTGTGATAAAAATATTTAGTAAATGTATCATCGTGCCTATCGTTTATAATAGTAAAGCATTATTTTCAGACGCATTTTATACTTAAAATATTACTTAAATCTATATATCAAATGTTATGATCCACAGCTTAGGCACTCGTCTTTATTCTGCAATGAACATGTAATCGCTGCCATGTTGGCTTCGTCTATTTCAGTTTTACCATTTTGTGCTTTGGTTTTAGCCTTGGCTTTGTCTACCGTAAACTGAATAGCATTTGCCGCCGGTTTAGTGCGCAAATAATACATTCCGGTTTTCAGACCCATTTTCCAAGCGTAAAAATGAATTGATGTTAATTTACCATAGTTTGGAGTGGCAACATGTATGTTGAACGACTGACTTTGATCTATGAATGCTCCTCTATCGGCAGCCATTTGAATGGTTGTTTTGACGGATATCTCCCAAACGGTTTTATACAAATCTCGGATGTCCTGGGGAATAGCTTCTATATTTTGAATCGAACCATTATTGTGAATAATTAAGTTCTTCATGTCTTCATCCCATAATTCAGCTTCAGTTAAATCACGTAACAAATGATGATTGACAACTTGGAATTCGCCAGACAATACTCTTCTTTGGTATATGTTTGATGTAAAGGGTTCGAAAGATTCATTGTTACCCAGAATCTGCGCGGTAGACGCCGTTGGCATCGGAGCTATTAACAAAGAGTTCCTCAGACCATGTTTGGCGATTTTCTCTTTAAGAGCAGCCCAATCCCAGAGATCTGAAGGAGTCTTGTCCCACATATCATACTGCAATATACCTTGGCTGGCGGGACTACCCGCGTATGTTTCGTAAGTTCCAAGTTTCTCGGCTAATTCACAACTAGCTTCAAGAGCACCGTAATATATTGTTTCAAATATCTGTTGATTTAATTTTATAGCTTTTTCGCTTTCATACGGTATGCGCATTAAAACAAAAGTGTCGGCAAGTCCTTGTACTCCTATTCCGATAGGCCTGTGTCTCATGTTAGATCTTCTTGCTTCAGGAATGGGGTAAAAGTTAACATCAATAATTTTGTTTAAATTTTGAGTTATAGTTTTAGTTACCTCTTTCAACTTGACAAAATCATATGTTTTATCTTCATTCAAGAACATGTTGAGGGCAACAGAAGCTAAGTTGCATACTGCCACTTCATCAGCCGAGGTGTATTCCACAATTTCGGTACATAGATTGCTACACTTGATAGTGCCCAGGTTTTTTTGATTACTTTTTCTATTACATGCATCTTTATAAAGCATGTATGGTGTTCCAGTTTCAACTTGGGCTTCAATTATAGCTTTCCATAAAATTTGAGCTTTCACTTGCTTAACAAAGCGGTTTTCCTGCTCATATTTTGTATATAATGTTTCAAATTCTTCTCCCCAACAATCAGCTAAGCCGGGACAATCATGTGGACACATGAGACTCCAATCTTCATTTTTTTCCACTCTTTTCATAAATAGATCAGGTATCCACAAGGCGTAAAAAAGTTCTCTAGCGCGAGTTTCTTCTTTTCCGGTATTCTTTTTCAGATCTAAAAATTCGAATATATCGGCGTGCCAAGGTTCCAAGTACACAGCAAAAGCTCCAGGTCGTTTGTTGCCACCCTGATCGACATATCGAGCAGTATTGTTGTAAACTCTCAGCATAGGAACAAGACCGTTTGAAACACCGTTCGTTCCCGCAATATAAGACCCTTTAGCGCGTATGCAATGAACGTGAACTCCTATACCGCCGGCCGACTTGGATATCAAAGCGCACTGCTTCAATGTGTCGTAAATGCCTTCAATACTGTCATCTTTCATAGCTACTAGGAAACACGACGATAACTGGGGTCGTGGTGTGGCTGCAGCGAACAAGGTTGGGCTGGCGTGGGTGAAATATTTTTCCGAAAGTAAGTTGTAAGTGTTAATAGTGGCGTCAATATCTTCCCCGTGAATCCCTATAGCGCACCTCATCAGCATGTGCTGTGGTCGTTCAGCAACCTGAAAAAAAGACGAATTATTTTATAAATAAATAGGAATGATTTATCGCGATCTCGTTTAACTCAAAGCTGTCCAGCATTTGGAATTTAGGAAAATTACATTAGATTAGTAGATGGAATAAAAGCAACATTTATATAAAATCTATAGAACGGGTCCGCCGCACTAAACGTCCCCGTGACAATAAATAATAAGTAATATGGTGGTTACTCCCACCAGATGATGGATCTAGTGAATAAACTTCTAACGAAAGTGCTCGCGTAATGCGCGCGTGCACTATGTACGCGAAGATCGCAAACTGCATATTTGCGGCGCGCATTCGCCAAATCAGGACGCAAGACACCCTCAAAAAAGAAGTGGATTATAGAACAATAATCTTACCTTATTATTGATCTTCAACAAGTACGATCTTTCCAAAGTTTTGAAACCAAAGTAATTGTATTTGAAGTCTCTGTCGTACACGATAGCAGAATCTAAACGTTCCTTATTTTTCATGATAATATCGTAGTGAAAATCAGATATCATAGGAGCACGTTTTTTGGTGTGTGGGTTCACAATGTTGTACAAATCGGTCATTACATCTATAAAAGAAAATATAAATTAGGTTAATTGAATACAGCAAGAGCTACCTATTAGAAACTAGAATTTATTTATTTCTAATGTGACATGGACACATGGTTATTTTATAACAGACGATCTGTTAATGAATATGGCAAAAATAATGATCCTCTTAATGTAAAACAATAGGAGAAAAGGGGTGAGTCGGAGTGAGAGGAACTCAAAGTTATTTTTCACCTACAATAAATATCTTTGGGGGAGTATCCTTTACCTTACTGTTAAATGGTAAGGCTTAAATTTTTTCCCACTGCACCGTAGCATACCATGACCGTGCTAGAAACGTGTCAGGCAAACAAAATATTATCTGTAATGAAAACTATGACGTCTTGCCCATTAGACTGTTCCGTCACCGACAAACACCGTAGCGCGCGTGCCATGCACGAAGCCGGTTGCTGTGCTGACACGCTCGGTGCATGATATACGACGTTGCTAAACCGGTAAGCATAGAAGATTTACCGCGTATACTGACCGTTTTAAAGGCGTTGCGTTACGAGAGAGGGTTACGACCCTCTCTCGTAACATATTATATAAGAGTATAATACGGGTTGGATACCAGAATCATCTGGGTTGTATACGGGCACAGAACGCTGTCCATTTTCGTCTCAGATACGCTCCTAGCACGGTCATGGTACGGTGTAGTGGGCAAAAACCTTAAGAGTTAAGTTCCGAGTGAAAATAGAAACTAGATGGTGCTGCACTGAGTTAACTCGCGGTAATATAATTATGTTCTCTCGAACAAATAAATTTGGTCCTTTTATTGGAACTTTAGTTTAATTTGGGGTGCCTTACTGAGGACTTTTCAGGACTTGTCCACTCATCCACCGCCATTGCTACACTCTGCCCACATACACAATAATTTGATAATGTGATGCCATAGACGCCTCATTATTACAATTTACCACCCCACATTATTAAGATTAAAATAAGGGAGTCTCATCTGAGTGGATTTGCATGATGCATGTATCTACATACTATTCATATTTAATAACACAGTGTGGATTGGTGTGCAGTATTCATGAATGACATAACATAAGTAACAATTAGCGTGTATGTCAAACCTGAGAAATGCTTCTTTGTTTCTTTGTGCAAATTGGATATAGCTAATCGTGCGGCTAGTAAAGCGTAATCGGGATGATCCGTAGTCATGGTTGCAGCAGTTTCAGCAGCCAAGTTGTCCAATTCGACAGTAGTAACACCAGAATATATTCCATTTATAACTTTTAATGTTATGGACACCTGCAGAATTACAAAACGGAGGTTAATAAGTATGCACATTTAAAATAATAATCATTGTCAGGTGTTGATAGAGTATCTAAATGGGACTCATGATGTACAGTATAGGTAGAATTACACAAAAAAAAAAATACTCACAGGATCCACAAAGTCCATATTTAATCCATAGCAAAGTTTTTTGATTCTTGATGTAATTTTATCAATATGTACTTCCTCCATTCTACCACCTAAAAATGTAAAATAAGTAATATAAGTAGACAAGTTTTATTTTTGTTTGAAAGCACATATTTTTTAAATTCTGGAAGGTTTAAATCAATGGAAAATGTTACATTATAATGTGTTGTTTATGCATGGGTGGCGTGGATGGCACTATCTATAATGTGTTGTTTATGCATGGGTGGGGGCCCACAAAAGGGCATTCATTACAGTTTCAGTGGATTACTACTTTCTTTAATCAGTCAGGTATAAAACGACAGCCAGGCACCGCATAATAATGGAATTTCTATTGTGTCTCGTTTACTCATACTTGACGAGTTAATCTACAAGAGTGAGTGGGGTGAAAGTTGTGAATGCACAACCCTAGTGTGTTTTTTGACTGTTTAAAGGGAAGTCACATTTTATTTGTTTATCAATGAGGGTTTCAAGTATTTTTCATCAAACTCAATGTAGACTTTTTTAGGTGTGAGGCACAAGCTTCTATAATAATTTGTATTGAATTATTAAGCAGATAGATTGACTAAAAGAGAATGATTGAGTAAAAGATCATAATAAGTTCAAATATCCCTTCATTTCTGAAGCATCAATTGAACATTAAAGTGGTTCCCATGATGATGACAAAGGAAAAGGGAAAGGCTACAGACAAGATGAGGTGATGGACTTCTGGCAGTAGGTCACGGGAATAACAAAAAATTAGGAATAAAAGGCTTCATTCCAAAAACCGAAAGAGATTTACCTACTCTTGTCCAACATGATCTTAACCTAACTTTAGTTTAGTAGGTATTAGATTAGTGATTATACATTATGAGATTATAAAAGATAACTTTCAAATTAACTCCAGTGTTTTAAGACTTCAATAAATTTAAATGCTGCAGCAAATATACCGTTATTATTACACCACAGGACGGTGAAATTGTTAAAATTTCTTTGTAGGTAGGCAAGAGCGTTCAAATTCTTACCTCTCTTCAGAACATACAGCTTGTTTGTCTTCCCAACCATTATGGAAGGAAGTGAATCTTATATTTTCGAAATAATACAATGTAATTCCCAAAAAAGAACTTTCAAAGGGAAAAATAAATAAGAAACGAAGCGAAGCGGCACACAAAAACGATTTTTCAACTGACTTTGACAATAAATTACGCGGGAAAGAAGATTGTAACTTTTTTTTTCTTAAATTTATTGCAGGACGGGACGGGATTAAAAGTAAAAAAAAATGGGTGTGTAATATATAATATAACAACATATCATATAAAGTTCAAAACGTATACAATCACATGATATAATTTTGTTTAATATAACACTTTTTTAGTATAATGATGGAATGATATAATTTTGAATGATATAATTTTAAAACGTATAACAAACGATTGAGCTAAAATCATTTCATATAACAACATTTAATATAACATTAACATGATATAATAATTAAAACAAATAACGTTTATTTAGTATAATAACATTTAGTATAACATTAATGTACGATAACACTCTATTAAAATAATATTTAAAACATATAATGATAACTTCATATAAACTCCAATTTTTATGATATCATATAATACAAAAACAATTACATAAAAAAATGCAGCTGCTAGGTTATTCAAGGCATGCAGGATGCAGGCAATGATGCAAGCAAGCAGGCAAGCAGCATGCAAGCAGGCAAGCAGCATGCAAGCAGGCATGCAGCATGCAAGCAGGCATGCAGCATGCAAGCAGGAATGCAGCAGGCAAGCAGGCATGCAGCATGCAAGCAGGCATGCAGCATGCAAGCAGGCATGCAGCATGCAAGCAAGCACACATGCATCATTATTTCCACGTCTCCGGCGCTGCGGGAAGTGCAGCCTCTCCGCCCTTGCGCAACAAAGCGCAGTCACCCACGCTCACCTCCACAGCTTCGGCTTTTTGGTCGCCTCGGCCTTCGGCCTTCGGCGACCAGCCTCAGCCGCTCCGGCTCGCACGGGTGCCTGCCCCTTGTTACAGCGGGCGGAGGCTGCTCTCCCTCCGCGCCTCCGGCTTCTAAATTACACTCTAGTATCGGGCAGACAAGTACCACGGCGAGTCGGGGTTAACATAATTTAGATTTTTGATAATTAGTTTTTAAAAAACAATTGAAATTATACCAATGGAAGTTATACCAAGTGAAGATTATATTAATTTGACGGTTATTTCTTTTAATCATTTTTTGAAACGTTATTATCTCAAATAATAGTTATATGAAATAATGCGTATGTCAAACAAAATTATATCAAATGAACGATATATTAAATAAGTTTTATTTCAAATGTTTTTATAAGATATGAACGTTATTCTAAATGGTATTATATAAAATGAATATTATGTGAAGTAAACGTTATGATAAACAAAATTATATCATGTGTTTCTATAACATATGATTCTTATCTCTTACTAATCTGTGATTCTTATGTAAAGTGATCGTTATTAAAGTTGAATTATATCAAATGATTGTATAACAAATGAGACGCACCCAAAAAAAATACAGTTTAAGCGGTATTTATGACACCATGTAGTGTGGAGCCAACTTTATTGTATCCACATCAGCCGTTGGATTTGTCGGCGGCCTACGTCAAAACTTGTCAGATACTATGGAAAATGCCGATGCGGCATGCATGCCGCATGAATGAGCGAAATAAAAGGGCATGCAAGGCTATTGGCGCCGTTTACCGTATCGTGGTATACTTGTCGCAAGCAAAACGTACAATTCCGCCGTTTATATAAGGCGTCGTCAGTTTACATATATTTTTAAATAAACAATGACAATGACTGTAACACTGTTAGGGCAATCCTTTTTTAGCATAACGTAGTCCACATCACAAATATTTATTCATTACATCATATTTTTCACCAATAATTGATAAAACTCTGCAGGTGTCCTGCGGGCCTAAGATTCCATGGACACCTTAGCGTTCTTGAGGAGCCGGATAACCTCAAATTTTTGTCATTGTTTCATGGATTTTTTATCGTTCCCTTTACTAATTATCTCTTAGTGCAAGTGGCTTCTTCTTTACCAAAATACATTGAACGTGTTGTCATTGAGAAATCTTACGATGCGCGGTCAGAACTTTTTTGAACTTTTACCTATCAAATTCTTAATGTCGCCCAAACTCCAAACAATGGTGATAACAGGTCCCTCTCTTAAAATATATATATATATATATTTGCCGTTCTTTAAAGAATATTCACGACAAATTCAAATTCAAATTCAAAATCTTTATTTCAATTTAGGTCATGAAATGACACTTATGAACGTTAAATATAAAAATTAAAATAAATGTGCGAAACATGTCTCCTTATCTTTTGGGCCCTACGGTTAGGAAGACATAATCTTATACCTTTAATTTTAACGTTTTACTTTAGCTATGTGCCGAGTTAAATAAAGGTTTTGTACTAAAAACAATCTGCGAGACAAAGTTACCCTCCCCATAGATTAACTTTGGCTCAATAAAAATATATTAAAAGAACATATACCCATTTTTTTTTAATTTATTTATAATTAGCTACTATTCTACTTAACCAAATAAAATCATTATAACACTTCAACAAGTCACCTAGAATCTCTATGCCAGAGGGATTTCAAAAAATATATATGAAAAAAGTAGCCAAAGTAACCCGACTCTACCAGTATGTGACTTTCACATCAAGATTAAAATTTATGTCAATCAACAGACGTTTTCATTGCTCCTCTTCTTTTCTGTTCCCGATTGAGTATTCTGCAATTTTTTAATTTCATTATTATGAAAAACGTCTTTGAAATCACTATTACCTACCCCACGCATAACATCAATCATAAACGTCGTATTTCCAATGTTTTTCAATCACGCCATTTTTCTTTAATGCTCAATAGCGACACCCGTGGAGCGAAAAATAACTAAATTCTACATTTTTCTCGGCATTAAGTATAATATAATACGATTCGGTTAGAGATTAAAGTAGTGGCATTATATTTAATGACTGGGCATTTTACATTTTTCCTTCGTCATTTTGCAAATCCGCGAGCGTTTATAATCTGACGATGCGTGTGGTGATATGTTAACGGCGGTATTATGCGATTTGACTGCGACATACTAACTTTTATTTAATAATAATAATAATAATAAACGTTTATTTCAGGCAACAGATATTGAAATACAGGCCCATAAAATAAATACCTTACAGACTAACATACATACAATATGATCAAAATAAAATACAATTTAAAAACAAACTGAATTTACACGCTACTATGTGTGTTGTTCTTGGTGTCGCGTAGACTTCCGCGGAAACGCCGAAATACGACACCCTTCGGCCAAAAATCTTCCTTCATGAAGGTCGTCAACGTTGCAGTCGGAATTCTAATCACAAAGGAATTAAAATTTACATCGCGACTAGACTCCAACTTGACGACCCGCAGAGTATAGTTGGTCTTCTTCTGCACGTATTCCATGACCTCCTCAGCCTTCGTGGTGTGATGCAGGCGAGAAACATACAACTGAGTCGTCGGAATCGCAGGACGCAGCAGCATGTTCGGTCCGGTCAGTGCGGTACCGCATTGATTGCGGCTGACGGGCTTCTTCTTCTTGCGCTCCACTTTGATGAAGCCATCCGTATCGGGCTCCCCTTTACGGGAAACTTTCGGCACAGCAATGCGTTTCTCAGTCTTTGGTTGACCCAAAGGCTTCTTGTTTTGCCGCTTATTTTGGACGGGAGGTTGGCTAGCGGCGGCAGATGCATACGCACGAGAAAGTGACGTAGGCTCAGGCAGCGTCATTCGCATATTGATGGAATGTGAGACAGGTGACATATCGCTTGCGCCGGCGACGGCAATGACCGGCGAAGAGTCCAGTTTCGCTGACTCGACGCTTGACGGCGATGAGGTGTTTTTGCCACTACTCAAGTTTACGTTGGACGCCTCATATGACCTACATACCGATTTAGTATGTCGTAACTCAACTATCTCGGTACGCAATTCACTAATAGTGTTTTCTGAGGCTTCCAACTTAAACTTTACCTCGGCCAGACTTGCCTTTAGGGTGTTGATATCCTTCAGCAGTCTAGTGACGTCGACGTGGTCAAACGTGACGGGGGGTAGCTTACGTAGCTCCTTCGCCACAAATGATGGCACGTCATCGGGATCCGTTTCCTTCAGCACCTTGATAATATCCTGAAGGCTTCTCTCTCCCTTATCATCCCTCCTGCGGGACGGCATCCGGTCAGTCATGCCGATGGACTCGTACAACAGCGCCTTGCCTCTGCGTATCTCGTCTTCGGTGAAGTTGGACGTGCAGATCTGCACGACGCTGATCTCATCCATGACGTCCAGTTGATGTTGCAAGAACGCCAGGAGCTCGTTGGCAATGAGTTTCTCCGAGCCCATTGCTACAATCGACAACGGCGGCAAACAGCTACCGCGTTATCGTGAATTACTTAAGAGCCATATGACAGTCTGGAGATTCTCAGATTTTACCGAATTTATCAATGTGTGTGTGCGATTTTATATGTCCGGGACACAAAAAAATGTTAACTGTAATTAAACAATTTTGATACTTTATCTCTAGGTAGTAGGCTATGCGTATGATGAACACAGAAAATGATGGTCTTATAAAAGTCGATGTGATAAATTAATGTTATACCAGTTTTTTTTGTATTTAAAATACCTATTACGAATACAGTGAATACAGTTCGGAATCAGGGCTCGCGTCAATTCCGTTCGCGAACATTTTCCTTTTGATAATTATATAACCAAATTCACAGATTTAAACACAAACGTACAGTTATAATAACGTAAAAAACTTACAGCATAGAAAAAACGAAATGCATCTAAAGGGTGAAGACATATAGAGGCGGGTAACACGCACTGACCTGCAACGACTAACCAGTGTTGTGCCGTGTTGGCTATTTCATGGAATTGAAATGCTTTATAGAGACTTTTCCGACTCAAGTCTTGATTTGAATCTTGTTTTAAAACAATTTTCTAGTGTCAGTCGGTCCTTATTTGGATTGTTGTAACGAATTTCTTAAATATTTCGAGATTTAAAATAGATGACTTGGCACATCACTAGTCAGTCGGTACAGGTTGGTACCAGTTATCTGCCTCTTTATGTCTTCACCCAAATCGTGACTTCTCAGAGTAGGTATTTTTTTACGAATGTAAACTCCACGAGAAACGGGGACTAAGGGTTATTGGTGGATGATGCCATTGGTTCTGCGCTTGATCTACCACGTGTCATACCAGCTGGATGCTATGAGGATTTATTTACACATAAATGCTTTTTATTTTATATATTTTTATATATTAAGAAAAACTGACCTTTTACTTTTTGTCGTCCGTTTATTTTTATTCAAAATCCAAAGCACGAATGACGTAAGAAAATTTATAAACTTACTTGTTTACTACTCAAAGTCAAATACTTAAAACAAAAGCCCCTATTTGTCTTCAATTTTGTTGGGTTAATGGTCACTTCACCACCATACTATTTCAATAAAACCGACTTCAAAAACAAAACACATTAAAAAGTCTTAAATAAACTCTTGAAAGTACTCCATTTTAGGCAAACCATTTCTTTTTGGAGTCGATGCCCAGATAGATGTCGCTTAAGATGGAACTTGAGAGAGCCCATGCGATGGCACTGACTTCAAAAATAAATGGTTTGCCTAAATTGGAGTCCTTTGAAGAGTTTTAGACTTTTTAGTGAAAAAAAAAACTTCGACCACAGAAAACTTTGCTTCATATCCAGCCTCGGCGCGCCCCAGCCCTGTTTTATAATAACCTTAGGGGTAAGAGGTAAGTACCAATTCAACAAAGTAAATATCATGAAAATCGGTCTACCGTTGTTGAACTATAAAGTAGTGTTACTGATATTACTTTATTTTATATAAATAAGGTTATTATTTGCAACCCCATACATATGCAATAGAATTGGTACTATTGCCTATTCTTGGCCTTATTAATTCAGTATTTGTCTAAAATTGACATTTAACTGTTTGGTGATAGAAACAGTTTGCTCATCATATACCACAATTTTATTTTGTAGACAATTTTTTATTATTATTATTTTTGTCGATAATTTTGGTCCTAGTATCTGCACATTTTGTTTGATCAAGTTTCGAAAATACAAATTGTATATGATAAAAGATCTTCGTTATAACTCATGAACCCCTTGAAATAGTCGCCATACATATAAATCTTTCTTGTTTATAGTATTAATAAGGATTCCTTTCTATGCAAGTTAACATAACATTGATTAATCATTTAAATACAACTACTAATCGATACAAAAGAACGAATACTTTTTTGTTATAATTAGAGACCATCGACGATCCAAATGCACTATGGCTTTATGCCTGTTGCATAAAGCGTCAAAGCGAATTGGTCGCCGTATAAAAATTGTGCAAAGCGTGATATTTTCAAATTTGGAATTAGTATCATACACGAAATAAAAGACTAGCAGCGAAGACAACGAGCGACACACCCTTCCCCTCCGAGCGCTCGGCGCTGTCTGTCAAATTTCGATCGAAGATGAATGTTCGTGACAGCTCCAAATCTCATATTTATACGTTACTTTAGTAAGATATTTTGAATATATTGCACAAGATAAAATCAAGAATTTAGATGCTAAGTCAAAGATAGGAACCTCTAAAACATTGTTTTATCAAATAACACAGAATAAGTGCAATGTATCTCAGAGATAATCGCCTGTCTTTAGGTGCGTATTTTATGCCAAAACATGGTTTCAATTTTGTCTTCATTTGGAATAACCAGAGCGATTAATAAAAAAAACAGAGTCGACACCTTGTATACGAACGTAATTCCCTTCAAGTTTATGTTATTTCGATAGCTGATGTCAACAACTGATCTAGAAAAGTGCATCAGAAAAACCGTCAATTTGGCTTCTATGATTGCAAATTACAGACATTTTAAAGATTGAATCAAAAATTCAGAGTCGACATCTTATGGAGATAGTTCATTTCTACACAATTCATTCAAAAAAAGTAGTCAGTTTAGTCATTTTTGTGGAGAAAACTGCATTTGAGCTTTGTTAGAAGGTAGGTGACAGCAGCCTTAATATAATTCGTGCGTACAGTAGAGCACGTCCGTAGCCGAGCGTACATCGCACTGCACTGATATTTAATATCCATCAACCACCATAGACAAAGAAAACTCGTTTGGTACCACCTCATCACATCACATTTAATGTCATCTGGAAATTCACGCACCACTACGCGGACACGCACACCGAGACGGGCAGCAGGTACGGGCACGGGGTAGAAACGGCCATAGAGATGACATAGAGTTAGTGGGAACGCCTTATAATCTATGCAAAAATTCCTACGCACTTTTGATTGGCTATTTGGCAACAAACATATTTAATGACATCTAGTGATCACACTAGGAACTAATTACTATGTCTTATTTGTCAAAATGGGTTCCCACTTTAGGTATGTTTTCCCTAGAAATGGGGGGAATGCAAGATGGATGAGAAATATTTCGAAGAAAATTATTCTAGGAGAAATCTGGATTTACTAAAATAAATTGAATAAAAAGTAAATTAAAATAATATGAATGTATAACTAAAGACGTACTATGAAATCTCTGATGAACAGTTTCTTAATTTTATAAATAATCAAAAATTAACAAGACTGAATTGGATATTTCGTATCGTATGTCTTTTTCATGAATATTTGTTGAGAAAATAGATGTTTAAACATTTAATTTAGGTGATTTATGAAAAACATAAATAAATATTTATCATTTTATGGTTAGGGGCAAACGTAATCAGACACTGGCAACCCTACTTGTCAATATAAATGTTTCAAAATGGCAGTTTATTTTGGTTTTCTTTCTTGTAAATCTTGTAATTTCGCATTTTAGGAGTAATTTTGTACTTAAGTTTACTAATTGACTATATAAGTATCAAAGGCCCTAAAATCGAAGGCACAGCTACATCGCTCAGGTGAATAAAAAGCAATAATGTGGATATAACCTCAAGGTTTGTACTTTTATGTTTTAATTTGTATATTTTGATTCGGGCTGAATTAGAGCTCTGATGTTTCTAGATTCATATTCTGAATTCTGCTTATCCGTAGTCGAGGCTTGGTTTTTATCAGACGGAGCACCTAACCTTACATAACCTATTCTATGAAAAATGAATGAAAGAAATTCATAAAAAATGCCTTATCCTTGCCTTATTAAACGTAGCCCGACAAACGAAAAGTGGGAACGAATTCTTACGAATCAAGTTAACTGCAGCATGGACAAAATTACGGTCCATGCCTGCATTTAAAATGGAAGAAAGTAGTACCGAAATTAGTTGAAAAGTATTTGCTTACATTATGTATGTTTTAATACTATTTCACATAATAAGTGCTAGATAAAATATTATGAGTAAATAATTGTATGTAGTTAGATTGTCATCTCATACCTACCTTTTAAACGTTTAAGGTTTGCCGACTTGATTTGAAGAACGAATATACAAAATGGAATACGAAGAGTTTTTTACCAACTTAAAAAAAGGAGGTTATTGATTTGTGCTCTCTCATTTTTAAAACCTGTGGTAATTTCTTCAGAGGAGCCAATTCCTGCTTTATGTAAGTACAAAAATATTGTTATGCTCTTAAGTGAAATATTTCTCCTAGATAAATCATATTAAATTGGTTTATGGGACAACACATTGATTCATGCTGAATAAGTCTTTGGTGTAAGTACAGAAGCATAATAAAAGCTAACAGTTCATTATTAAAATTATCAAATGTCTTGAAAATGTTACCAGATAAACCCCAAACAACGGATTAACGGAAACAGCAAATAATGTTAATCATCATTAATAAATGAAAATGAGAATTTGGCACGACACTAAATGTAGGTCATAAAACGTGATTAGCAGCAGCTACCAGGCTCCCGGATGGTTACCTGGCCGATAAAAAAGGTGAAGAAACTTGAATTTTATGATTGTTTATTCTCTAATTTAGACGTTTTTTTATTATTAGTCGGTGGACTCAATTCTGGCCATGCAACATAAAATTTAATAATGACCCTTTCCCTTATAACTAAATAAAAAAAGACAGACTACAATGATTTGGAAACATCAAACTAAATAGCTGTCAGTCGCTCAGAAAAATACTTGCGTAATTTTGTGTAGTCCATAGACAATTAAGTGACGATCTCTTAATGTCCCTGCAAAATTGTCTATGGATGGACGTAACTAAATTACTTATGTAGGTATGTCTCTTTTAATTTTGTTATAAGTGAATGAGAAATTATTTCAGTTTTAGTCGATTGCATGGACTGAATTAAGTCCACTAAGTAATAAAAAAAGATATTATGATACCGCCAAATTAAGACAATAAAAAAACTGCAAAGCTTGTTCATCTTTTCTACTTGCTAGGTAACCATTTAGGTAGTAGATAATCACGGCAGCTACTAATCACGTTTACTGTCGTGCTAGTTTTCATTTTCATCAATTAATGATGACTAAAATTATTTGCTGTTTGGGTTAATCCGTTGTTTGGGGTTTATCTAATAACATTTTCAGGACATTTAATAATTTTAATTATGAACTGTTAGCTTTTATTATGCTTTTGTACTTACACCAAAGACCAAAGATTTTATAATTATCCTAGGAGAGAAAAATATTAAGCACTCTTTTCACAAAAATTGCTTCTTTGCCAATATATTCAGTGTCACTTTTTTTTCCACGCGGAACGTAGCACTATTTTAGTATTATGTAATTGGCATTAAATGTAGAAGTTTTTATGCTGTTGGACACAAACTTTGAGTAAAAATTAATCGGGCCAAAAAAAATCAAAATATTGTCATTTTCTGACTAAACTATTGAAGTTATTGGTGAAAAATGGTTTTAGCTACTTAGTTCAATTATGCAAAAAATATAATAATTCAGAAAAACATAAATTTTCGCAGTATTAAAATAATGGTGACACTAAAGTGATGTAAGTCAAATTTTTTGAAAAAAATATAAATTATTGAATAACTCTTAAACCATGAGACTTTTCTTAATCCATGTTGGCCTATTCTGGTAGATCATGCCCTCATCTATCTAGGATTTTCGGTTGAACCACTACTTACGGGACACCCTGTATGTATATACCCCCACATGTGTGGTCGGTTTCAGCGTATGGAATAATTTAAAATTTTTCCTTGTCCTTTCTGGCTGTTATGTTTACGTTAGTTAGAGTTTAATGTACTTACTTTTCCTTCAGGTAGTTTTTACAAAATTATTTGCTGTGAGCATTCCCATAAAAAGTTTGCTCTGGTCATGTGATTTGTGTTTTTTAAATAATCCTTGCAATTGCATAAAAGATATTTAGAAGCTATTATGTATGTTTGTGATGTTTGAATTTAGGCTAGTCAAATAAGTATCTCACTCTAGCTACAATACTTTATGTTAATCATTTTTGTCATTAACAGGACACCGCCTGGACAGCTCATTCATCAGTTTGCTACACAATGAAGACCAAGTCCAAGAAAGTCAGTTGAGCAGCTGTTCAACTGTTTCAACGCGGTGTGGTGGGCTCCGAGCGAGGAAAATACGACTATCAATGAGCTATACAAACTATCTCTGACCATTCATACTCATGTTATCAAATCATTGTGTTTATAGTAATAACTAGTGGTCCAATAATGGTAATGCAAAGACGATAAACTTTGTAATGTTCCCTAATATTGTCAAATTGGTCGGCTGCTTAAGTTGTGTTGTTTAATATTCCTTTCTATGTCTGATAATGTTGCTGGCAATGGCACATCTATACATGTAACTTTATTTACTGGTAAACTTGACAATAAATTGTTTGGAACTTGTCAGGTTCCAAACATTTATTTGAACGATGAATAACGTGGGGCATATTTGTTTTGCACAAAGGCAAGGTGTGAGTGTACAATATGCAAGTCTTCACCAAAACATCGTTTTTGTCTCCTCAAATGTAGTACATAATAAGTTAGTAATTATAGCGCCCCAGTTGCCCTCCACATACACTTAGATAATTATTGTAAACAGTTAAATTTATTATATGTCTTAGCAATCCCGTTTTGATGTACTTTTCAATCTGATTTTGTTATTTTATTAACAATTAAAGTTTTGTAATGTTTTTAATTGTTTTCTTTTCAGGTTTTGTCACACTGGATGCGTTCTGCGATCAGGTCAAAGTTTATCATACACCATGCGGGCTGTAGTTGCTTTGACCTAACCGCAGAATACATCCAGTGTGACAAAACCAATCCCAGAGTCAATAAAAAATAACTATACGGTATGTACCGTTATTAACGACCTATTGGATAACGATAACGTTACGTAATGCAAAAATATTATAATCTTTGCCTTTTGTGAGAAGAATTCTATGACGTCACGTTCTTCTTCTTCTTTTGGCTCACTAGCGCCACCGATTCGCGTCGGTGTGTTTTCGCAACTGAGCTGTCAAAATTATCCACTAACTCAGGCGCTCAAAAGGTGGCGTTGCTTATCTGTCTTTAGACATACTCTTACTAATCTGTGGGTACGGGGTACGGGCGTGTATGTACTCTGTGGTACAGTCACATGAAAACTATTTTGTTGAATGTCAGTCATGTCATATTGACAGTGTCAGACTTGGTAAATCTGTCAAAAAAATATTTATTTACGGTGTTTGTTTCGGTGAATTGCCTGAAATAAATCCAATTTAATCTTTTATTTCAGATAAGAATTTGTAGAAGTGATTTTCAATAAAATGGCTCCTAAAGCTGGAGGTGATTCTGCCAAGGTTAATTCAGCCGTTTACAAGGATAAAAGCAAACCAACAGACATTCGCCTGAGCAATATAAATGCCGCAAAAGGTAGGTACAAAAACATCTGTTCCTTAAATTAGATGAAATTAAGATATTCTTAATCAGTCAGGGATCAAACGACTCTCGAGAGTCGCATAACAATGGAATTTCTATTGTGTCTCGTTCACACATACTTGACGAGTTAAATAATTGTACAATCATTGGTGCTGATTATGAATATTTATACTCGAACACAACCATTATTATGGAAAAAAATATTGATACACGGAGTTAGTGAATATTATTTAGCTTCAATTTTATGTTACTCACACCAAGTTGGAAAAAGATTAGGGGTTGATTTAACTCATATTTTTATATTTTCTAGCCGTGTCTGATGCTATTCGAACAAGCCTTGGGCCCCGTGGCATGGATAAAATGGTAATGGTTTAATTTATTTCATCAAGTTCACCCAGAAAGTAAGAGCTTACATCAGTCATATGACTCAGGTACTTACTAACCCTCCATTTATTTTCAGATACAAGCAGCAAATGGAGAGGTTACTATCACAAATGATGGAGCTACCATTTTGAAACAAATGTGTGTTGTTCATCCTGCAGCAAAAATGGTACTACTCGACATAGTTTTTGGTTGACCCTTTTCCAGAGAACTTGTAATTTATATACCACAGACACCAGAGTGCACAACAAATCAAACATTCTATGTATTTGATTATAGGTTTATTTTGACCTTAAATTCAATTCATTTCTTTCAAATTAGTCAATGTATTGCATGTTTGTCTTTAAGGTATTTATTCCATGGGCCTGCATTGCAAATGTAATGTGTATGCTGTTTAAAAATTTATAAATGTTTTGTAATGCATAGCTGTGTTAATTCTGTTTGATTTATTTGGTAAAAGTTTATTTTATTAATTTATATGTTTGTATCTGTTGGACATGATCTAAAATTAAATCATAAGGAATGAAGGCAGGTCCATGTGCTGCTGAAGTTAGTGATATTCATATTTATCCTACTTTGATTCCAGTTGGTTGAATTGTCCCGTGCCCAAGACATTGAAGCTGGAGATGGGACTACTTCAGTGGTGGTCATTGCTGGTGCATTGCTTGATGCTGCAGAAAAGTTACTACAGAAGGGTATTCACCCTACTGTCATATCAGATGGTTTCCAAAAAGCTTTGCAGCTTGCTTTACAGGTAAATATTTTTCATGGTTGTTTGTATAACATGAAACTGATACATTGCATCATCCAGCAGGTTTTGGCATAAACTTTGCAATAATATTAGAGCTAAAATATGTGGTTAGGATATTTGTGTTTGTGTGATTTAATTTTATTTGAGCTTAATATGTTTAGACCCTAATGAAT
This sequence comes from Pyrausta aurata, assembly GCA_963584085.1. Taxonomy (NCBI): domain Eukaryota; kingdom Metazoa; phylum Arthropoda; class Insecta; order Lepidoptera; family Crambidae; genus Pyrausta; species Pyrausta aurata. The sequence continues at coordinate 77,577 of OY757265.1, read as the reverse complement.
GTTTTGTTTTTTAAGGTTGTTGAAGGCATGTCAACTCCTGTAGACTTAGCAAATGAAGATGCTTTACTGAAAGCTGCTGCTACATCCCTGAATTCAAAAGTGGTGTCACAGCACTCAACCATTTTAGCGCCTATTGCAGTGCAAGCTATACGTGCAGGTAAAATGTTTTTGTTTATTTTGTATACATGACATAATTAAAACCATTCTTGCACTAAATTCAGCTGCTCTGAGAATGCTATTTAACTCGTTTTCAATGTTGACACAAAATTATTGAAACAACTTCCCGACAAAAATTTTCCTATCCATTTTGTGTCAAAATTGAAAACTACATACTTAAATAGCATTCTTAGAGCGGTTGTAATTTAGATACTTGTTACAACTTAAAAGGTCTAGATAGTAACTCAAAACATTTTTTATACACTTGTGAAATAAAATCAAAGCAGTCAAGCACAGATTCAACACAAGTACAGTAGAGTTCAGCTAGAAAAGTGTATCAACTCACCCAAAAATTCACTGTTGAATTGTATAATATTGAAAATTTTCTGCTTTACAGTAATGGAGCCTATTCCTGGAGGCATTGGAGCACGTGTGGACTTGCGTGATGTGAAAGTCATCGAAAGGATCGGTGGTACAGTAGAGGATACGGAACTGATTCAAGGCTTGGTCATCCCTCATCGTGCATCCAATGTCAATGGTCCGCATCGCATAGAAAAGGCTAAAGTAGGGCTGATACAGTTTTGCATATCACCACCGAAAACCGACGTAAGTTATGAATTGAATTATAGTTTACTGACTGGCTACTTGTCCACCAGATATATTTCTTTGAATGACTATTTTTTAACCACAGTCATTTCATAATATTTCAGATGGATCACAATGTTATTGTGTCAGACTATGCTGCTATGGACAGAGTTTTGAAGGAGGAACGTCAGTACATATTAAACATTGTAAAGCAAATTAAAAAAGCTGGTTGTAATGTTCTGTTAGTTCAGAAATCGATCCTAAGGTATGTATAAAGGGAATCAAAATTGAAATTGAAATCGTCAAAAAGGCACCTTAAATAAATAAATAATCTAAAATTTGTAATAATTTGTATTGATAAATTGAGCAAGATAATAAAATGTGTAAATATATGTTTGCAGGGATGCCCTCAGTGATTTGGCAATTCATTTTCTTGACAAGATAAAGACCATGGTTATAAAGGACATTGAACGAGAAGATATAGAATTTGTCTGCAAGACCCTGGGATGTCGTCCAATTGCCTCTCTCGATCACTTCACTGCTGAGAATCTGGTCAATGTCGATTTGGTGGAAGAAATTAATGAACCCGGTGGAAAATACATCAAGGTAAAAAATTTGTTTTTCTATTGTTAATAAATACGCTGCTAGTATGGGTG
>OY757265.1:0-75980 GCA_963584085.1 Pyrausta aurata | reverse complement strand
GTTAAGAAAAATAATTTTGTTTGTGTCTTTGATTAAAGTAAAATAGCGGTAGATACGGCATGTCATACTAATTGTCAGCTAAAAAATGGCACTACACATTCCTTACGTCACACGTCTTATAAATGTCATCCGCACACGCAATCCAATGGAAATTAGGCGACGGGGGCCTGATTTTAGCGGTCCACTTTCGAGTGGCGCGTCACCTATCTTCCGCTATTTTACTTTAATCAAAGGTTTGTGTACTTAATTTTATTAGAAAAGATAGTTACATAATTTTTATTTTACCTACAAATTATTTACTTCACGAATTGCATATGTTCAACGTTGATAGGGATGAATTTGGTTAGCAGATTTGATGTTGGTCTTGATGGCAGAGGGTGCTTTGGGTAAAGAAGGCGCAGCAGGGCCGGGCTGCGGCGTGGGCCCGCGGGAGGGGCCCATGCCCAGGCCCACGCCCGCAGGCACTATTCCTGCAGGCATCCCCGGTCGGAGGCCTTTGCCTGTTCCGACTGCTGTTACCAACGCGTGTGTATCGGCGAGAATGTGCGTAGGCTGCATACCTGTAAAAAAAATCATCTATTTTTAGGGTTCAGTAGCTGAATGGCAAAAAACGGAAACCTTATAAATTCGTCAAGTCTGTCTGTCCATCTGTTTGTCACAGCACTTTATTCTGAAACTATTTGTTTTACAATTTTCGTACAAAATAAAATAAATAAATAAACAAAATTAAAGATATTTTATTCCATACATGGAATTAAAACTTTAAAATAAGTTTTTACTCTAACCTATGTGTGTGTACATATTTTTAAATACCAGGTTTTCTATACCAATAAAATGCTTTGTCCTGAACGACTGACTTATTGATTGACTGACTGACTGACTGATGGATCAACGCACAGCCTAAACCGCTGATTGTAGAGACCTGAAACTGGGAGGGTGTGTTCTTTGTATGACGAAGGGATCCGATAAGAAAGGATTTTCAGAAATTCCACCCCTAAGGGGGTCAAAAAGGGGTGCAAAGTTTGTATGGGACAACCAGATCCCTTGGTCCAATCTACTTCAAATTTTGCATACACATTCTTTTACAAAATTGACGGAGGACTTATTTTGTATTTTATTAAAATTCATCTCCTGAGGGGGTTAAAATGGGGTGCAAAGTTATTATGGGGGTGATTTGCTTCGAATTTGATATCAATACTCTTTAGTGCTAATGATACGAATATTTTTTATTACATTTTTGACAATCATTTGACATGTCTGAGACACAATGTTTTGACACATGTTTGTTATTGATGTTGCTCTCGAGAAGAGATTTTATTCCTTAGAATCTATACTAATATTATAAAGCTGAAGAGTTTGTTTGTTTGTTTGTTTGTTTGAACGCGCTAATCTCCGAAACTACTGGTTCGAATTCAATAATTCTTTTTGTGTTGTATAGTCCAGTTATCGAGGAAGGCTATTGGCTATATAACATCACGCTACGACCAATAGGAGCAAAGATATAGCGGTAAATGTGTAAAAAACGGGAGAAAGAAGTCACTATTCCACGCAGACGAAGTCGCGGGCAAAAGCTAGTAGTAAATAATATTTTTTTGTGTTTAATCAGCGTAGGTATCAATCGGTCTGTGTCCAGTGTAGATTGCAGATCGTATGTTCATATTGTAGGTGGACATTCTACGCTGCTCCTGTGGTCGAAAGGTGTTCAATCTGGAACTTTTCTGCAAACTTTTCGTGAGGGACCTATGTTTAGCATTGGACGGCTTTTGGATGTTGATGATGATGGTGGCGTAGATCTTTACATAGAATTGTCCCTTTCAATTTACGGTTTGAATTCAAGAAAGTACAGTAGGTATTCGCTATAACCAATAACCATAAACAAAGCTCAAATTAAAAACTCTTAAGGTAGCGGGAGAAAACTTGAGGGAATTTGCTTCTCTCACAGCCTGTATGTGACATGATGCTGTGTAAGCGCAGAGAGTAGCCGGGTCATATTAGTACCCGAAATAAATATACGATTGACGATAGGGCGTACGAAGTATTTCCATTTCGTTGTAAAATAAAAAGATAATATACCTGTGTAAGTTAGACCATTATACTGGGCTACGTGTTGTGTGTACATAAAATATAACATTTATCTGTACGCATTTCTTTGTATATATTTTAAAACTGGATGTTTTTGTTTGTTTGTTTGAACGCGCTACTCACAAGAACTATTGGTAAGGTTATAAAATATGATAGATAGCTAATTTATCAGGGAAGTCTATAGTTTAATGCGTATAGGCTTATAAATTTTCGCTACGATCTATGGGAACGGAGTTAAACTAAAACGCGCGTACGAAGTCGCGGGCGGGCCGCTAGTCTAATATAATTTTGTAAAAGTTGAAAAAAAAGACAGTCTTCCAAAGAGGTAAAATGAGTGTCTCCAACCACTCTAAGTTTTGAACTAATGAAGTAAAAATTATGAAAAAAATACAATGTACATTTTATCCAACACTTATAACTAGAACGACTTTAGTTTTTGAGATATTACACATTTTCAACAAATATAACTTTGTCCTTGTAATTTTTGTAATATTTTGGCAAGTGGACCCCTAATACACTATAAAGTTGCCTTGCCCTGGCACCCTCATTTATTGCCCAATTGAGCGTCTAAGTGTAAAAAACGCCCAGCATAACTAACTAACTATATATGGCGAATTAAGAAATAGACAAGCAAAAAAACCAACCAGCAGCTCTCATGGATTCTCCTTCCCAATCTTCTCGGCCTTTAGATATTATTTCCCATACATGGCTAACAACTTTTGCAAATTGAGCCACTTGTTTCTGTAAAAAAAAAGATCAAGTCTTGTGTTTGTGCAATACTCTTAGGAGATAAATGAAATAAGATTGAGAGATAGACAATTTCTGAAATGTATTATGATATTTGAAGCCACCATAAATCGTCACTACAAATAGATTTTTAGAAGCCTTTATAACATTAACAAATGCACACCAGTACAGTAAAAAAATCAAACTTCTATGTGAGGAAATTGTAATGATTGTCATCAAAGTTTTTGAGAACTACTTCTCACTTACACTACTCTTACACTAAAAATGTTTACTTGTAAGATTTTGGTACCTGTGCTGTATCATAGCTTAGTGTACTAGCTTTATGATTGAATTGCTGAAGTCTTTGTTCAGGTTGTGGCTCAGGCTTAGTCCGTAATAAGTCTGGGACAAGATCATGGGTACACGCTGGCACACGGCCCTCTGTCAGTCTGGCTAGAGCCTCATCACGTTCACAACCCAGTTGCAATGGTAGGACAATACGTGACCGCAGAGACAAAGCTATTTCTGCTTGTAAAATTTTACTTAATCCAGTTAACTGAAAGTTAAGATTAATGATAAGTTATGGAAAGCAGATTCAGTTGGTTTCTCAAAATGTAAACAAACTTACATGACCAGACAAGATGGCATAGTTATCCAAGAATGTTGGCCAGTTGATCGTTTCATATTCAGTTTCTAATTTTGTAATTAGGGCCTGTATTGCAGCTTTTAAATCATTGACCCTGTTCAGTATAGCTTGTATGGTAGCTTCTAATTGTTTTTCTTCTCGTTGTTGCATATTCATATTCATGTTCATTTTTAGCAAGTTAAAAACACTTTCAATTCAAAAGTGGGATTATTGAGATCCTGGGATCAACATTCACATTAACAATATACTTTTTTTTCTGAATTAAACTAATTTGACATCAATGAATAATAGATATACAGCGCCAAGATTAGATAAGATAACTGTGACTGCGCTGGATTTATTTAGAATAAATAAAATCCTGCAAAAAGCACTTTCTTTCATAGACATACTCTTACTAATCTGTGCATCAATCAATCAAACATACTCTTACTAATCTGTGCAATCAATGATGAAAAAGCAGCAGAACGGAAACACAGAATAAGCCACAGATTAGCTTAGACGAAGTATATTATAGACTTGACAGCCGCGTTCACCCGTATGAGACAGATATAAAGTACTTACGTATTTTGGGGTGGCCATGTTCATAAAAATTTACTCCCCACCCATATAAATACACTAGTAACCTTAATTACAATAAATACTTAATTTTACAGTCAAAATCTTTATTTATTTGTACAAAAAAATATTAACATAGGGATAAAACAAAAATTGTGTACAAAAAAAATGTTTAAGAAGGAAATAGGATTTTTAACGTCATAGAACAGAATAAGTCCGCCAATTATACAACTTACAGAGCAATAAAGTTTAAATAAAATAGTCAACAAATAACTTTTATGGGCCGTTAAATGATGTAAGTTTATTAAATAATAACATAAATACGCAACATAAATTTGTTGCGTACATTCAAATATTTGCCAAATAAGTTATCCGTTGCTTTTTCTGAAAGCATTCGGTTTTAAAATGGATAGAACACATGCGAGTGTGCTTGGTAGACTGCCAGTTTTGCCGTCCAGTCGCTGCAATCCAAACCTTTAGTACCGTCTCGTCTTTTGGAAATCTATATAAATGAACACAAATCATAATTAGTTCAAATAATAATGATCACTACAACGCATGAAATGTTCCTCCAGCAATTAAAATACATATACGATTTTAAAAATTAGTCGATTGTAAATTACCCTTAAATCGAGAACTTTTACCCTTTGTATTGTGGTATCCCTAAAGGTAACGATAACCCAGCAAAATTTAAAATACTAACAAAATGGCTACCGTAAAAGCCATAACCCACAGAGTTGAGCCATAGACGACCTTTTATATTTGGTCAGGTAATAATACAAAAATATTTTACAATTCGATTGATAATTCACTACTTTTTTCCACTATTATGTATGTTCTTTTATAGGATTTAAGATTAGTGCACTTCGATGCAGGTAAAACATATAGGAACAATATAAATGAGGCTTACTTACGTGTGAAATGTTATGTTTTTATATTTACGCTCAGTACGGCTTTTACATCCAAGCACACAAGAATTTACCATGTTGAGTAAGTAAAACAATCACTCCGTAATCCACAAAACACTTCACTTGCACAAAATTTATTTTAAATTTGCAATTTTATTGTATTTTTCGCATAGACGTCAAATGTCTGCCATTATTTTTAAATAGTGGCAGGCAGAAATTACCTATGAACGGTGATAAGGACAAAAAACAATATCTGCGTCTCTCTCACTCTTAAGTACTTTTGTATACAGCCATCACTTTCTAACTTGTCAATTTTAAATATGTGTCAAATCTACAGGATACATAATCTAAGCAGATTAGTAACTGTAAGAGTGAATAAGCAACCACTCATACAAGGTCATACTCTTACTAATCTGTGCAACCACTGAGTCGGACGATTTGACATTGACAGTTGACAGTGTCTTAACTGACAGTGACAGCCACACAAAAAAGCGAAAATCCACAAAGGTGGCTCCACACATTAGACGCTCTACACTAGCAAGTAGTAGTAGGTATGGCCCATTTACACGAGGCTAGTAGCACTGGCGCCAGCAAATTAGAAACCGTTCTATTTCATTGGACTGGCTTCGTCCACTGGCTTGGGCCAGTCCAATGCACTGGCCTGGCTCTATTTTCACGAAGCTAATACTGGCTTGACTGTCTCGTCTACTGGCCTCGTGTAAATGGGCCATTAGAACATGACGTTCTTCGTCGCCAAAAAAGATTTTTTTGTTGACAGTTGACAGTGACATAGCATTGTCATAAATGACAGATGGGAGGGAGGAGGAGGCGATTTTTTTTCTAATACAATAATCACAGATTAGTAAGAGTATGACAATAATAAAATACCTACAGCCTTTATCAACCCAATTTCTTCTTAATATTTTACGAGAACTCAATGTTAATTAAATCTTGTTATAGATTAGTTGAAATAAAGTGCTCTGAGATTACATGGATTGGGTAGAAGCACAGTAGATAGAAGTCAGATCACCTAAAAGTTGTGTCAAAGTTGAGTTGGTTTTCTAGTGTTCATTCCTTAGATAAACAAAATGAGTAGCATGGATGAAATTGAGGAAGAGGCAAAAGCAGCGGCCGAGAAAATGGTAATGAATATGATGCAGAGGCCAGGACAGCTCGAGAAAGTAAGTCTAACTGCTCTTAAACTTTTGTACAACAGTTCTTCATTGACTATCTTTATATGGGAACTTATTCAGACATTGTGAAACATGTTGTTAATGTGTAATGTAGCCCTATAATTTTGGATTATGTTTGTTCAAATAATACAGGTTGAGCACTACAAAAAGAGAATTACACATAAAAAAGCTTCTATTGAGGCTCAGTTAAAGTCAGCCGTTCAGGGCAAACTGGATGGCGTCAGTGTTGGCCTGAAACAGCTGCAGGAGTGTTTGGATGATGTCCAGCAAATAAGTTTAAAGTGAGGCCTGTTAATTTGTTTTTGATTGGTTTCTTAATTGTTTTCTTATTTGATAAGTTTCTGCTATTTTTTAATACACAGAATGGATGAATTAGAGGAGTTGCTCAAAGGAGTTCCACCCTTGGTAGCTTCACTCCAGGCTGTGCGTGAGGAGGACTCTAGGCATTCTCAGTACGTTACTGCCATGGACAGTCTGAAACACATCTTCACTGTTCCTGAGAGTGTTGCCAAAACTAAGCAATGGATTGGAGAAGGGAAATTGTTACATGCCCATCAGGTACCAGTATTTTTTAATTATTTGTGTATTTTATATTCATACATTAAAATATCATAAAAAACATTAATAATATAATAAACCAAAAACGGTTTACTACTTAAATTTGATTGTAACAAGTAAATAAATAGACTCCTATGCCAAAAGGCACACCAAGTTACAGGACATTCAGTGAAATTTGATTAAATATTATATTGTTTGCAAAAAAAGAATGAAATTTAGAAATGAAAGCTTATTGTAAATAAAAAGAATAAAAATTAAAAGTCTTATGATTTATCTTAAACCTTGATTGATATGATTAATTTATGTTATTACTTTTCTAGTGCCTGAACGATTTGGAGAACTCTAGGGATGATTTGCTGTATGAACTACATAGACTGCCTAATCAGTCTTCTCATGACAAGATAATGTTAAAAGCCTACTTTGAAGATGTTGAAATGGTGTCTAATTTGCTGGAAAAGCAGATTAAGTTAATTTTAGCCAGGACCCTGAATACTGTCCGCAAAGAGCCTACAGTTATTGTTACTGCATTAAGAATTATTGAAAGGGAAGAAAAAAGAGATCAAATGGCTTTGCAGGTATTATATTTTTCTCAGAACTAATTTACTCTACTATCATGGCCTGTGCACCTTACCCGTTACCTTATCAGATTGCTTTATATTCATCTGAAGGGATTTCTATTTTACTGAAGATGATATCTTTACATTTACAGCAGCAATCACAAACCGGGTTTCTGCCGCCCGGTCGTCCGAAGAACTGGCGCACGAAAGCGTTTGAAGTGTTAGAATGCGCAGTCGCTCAACGCATAGAGGGCACGCGGGTGGACGAGCGCGAGGACAACAAGCTCTGGCTGGTGCGGTACCTCGAGCTGACGCGACAACTGATTTTAGAAGATTTGAGAGTCGTTAAAACACTGTGTGTTCCGTGCTTTCCGCCGCATTATGATATAGTCAACAAATATGTTAACATGTACCACACATGTTTGTCTTCAAGTGTATGTCGCCATTTTGTACTTAGGCCTCTTTCAAAGAGACGCGTGGCTACCCGCGGTGCGTCGGGCGTTTCTACCGTTTAGGCTGCTTTCACAGCTGTCCGGGAGTCCCGTACGGGCTGTTACTTCCCTGGAACGGGTCGCGTGCGCACCAATCCGCGTCGCTGTGAAACGATGTTCTAGTTCCTCAGGTGTGCTCGCGCTCCGGGCGCCTGTGTAGTAACAGCCCGTACGGGACTTCCGGACAGCTGTAAAAACACCCTTATAGTAAGGCGGAGCGTGAAACGACCTGGGTCGTCTCACGCGCTAAGTCAAATTTTACAAATGTATCCACATCCTTCGCGGTGTCGCTTACAGCATTCAACACTATAATTCAAACAAACGCCTGTAAAAAGGCTTCTCCTTGAACGCTGCAAACTACACAGTATATTTGTGCTTATGGTGGCCCGCTTCGCGCAACGCAACGCGTGTAGCCACGTTCTCATTGAATAATGCCTTATTTTCTCATCGATTCCACATAACGTAGTCATATATTACTCTATATTTATACCACTTTTCAGCTCCAAGATGTAGTCCAAACTGGTATAGAGGGTAATGAGTATGTCACTGTACTTTCGTGGATTTTGAACACATACCCCGGGCAAGAGTTGATGGGCAGCTTGCAACTTAACATTGATGTTTCGAAATTGCCTCCACTGCTCAGTGAGGAAATGATGCAGAAACTACAAGATGATTACTTGCAGGTACTTTAACATGAAACCCTCATTCCATAATTGTTAGAAATTATCTTATAGGATGACGATTTCTATGCATTTTCATTTCTTTCGTGCGGTAGTTTTTTTTACGTGTTGACCTATTATTATTTTTTTCGGTAAAATGGTCAAACTCTTAATCAAATAACGACACAAAAAAAAGTTCGATTGACGCGAGAATCGAGGCCCAGGTTTGCGCTGGCTCTAATGAACGTCAGGCTCGGCGCCTCGTCGTGTGCGCACGTAGCCCGTATTATTCAGCGCTTGCGCTCAGTGATTGTTTTGTTTACGTATTTATTGCGATGTCGAAGGTGGTGAAGTGCTCAAGCTGCAATGTCGTGATATCCGAAGTACTGGCCTTCATACAAAATAAAATACAGGTCATGGATGAAGAAAGTATACGACGTGTTTGCTCCACTTCCTTCCCGGCTGAGGAAATTGGCGAGGCGAAGAAACTACTGTTTGAGTCTATCCCAACTGCAGTACGAAGAGTTACAAGAAAAGGCGAGGGAAAATCACAAAGAGATATAGAAGATATAATCAGTCTTTTTAAAGAAACGGAACCCGACGTAACTCCTATATTTGTGGCAAGAGACTTAAATAAACTCCCACCCGTCACGTTTGATTATGTGGACGCATCAAAACTTTTAAGGGATATAAATGTGCTTCAGAGTGAATTAAAGTTGATGCAAGATACATATGTGTCTAAACGAGAATTTTTTCAATTAAAAACTGAATTGGATAATCTCAAGTCCGCATCGTTAGTAAACAATTTTAACGTTAACCAAAGACGGAGAGGCGCATATTTGCTGAATGATTCGGAAATCGATAGTGGCCCTATGGGTATAAATTTTTCAGATATCGGAGAATCTCGTAACGCGGAGGTAAACCCGCAAAACTGTACCAAACGGTCACCACAACAGTTAACGGACGCCGCCGCTGTACCTACGTCGATCTGCGATGAATCACCCGCCCGGCCGATACTCGCACGTCGTTTTATGGATTACAATTCGCAAGGAATGATGAATCTTGATGAGGCTAGCAAACCAGATCACAATGGGTATGGACAGCAATAATAAAACTACGTCTTGTAACAATATTGTTACATTTAATTGCAAATCGGTGAAAAGATCAGTAGAGGGAATTCGACAGTTATGTAAGACAGCTGATATAATAGCCCTTCAAGAAACGTGGCTAATGACGCACGACCTCTCTTACCTGGCGAGTATCGACGCTGACTTCGGGAGCACCGGGACGTCTGCAGTTGACACTACGGCTGGAGTGCTGGTTGGACGACCCCATGGAGGGGTTGCGCTGCTATGGCGAAAAAGTGTGTTCCCCTGTGTTTCCGTTATACCGTGTTCTAGTGCTCGCATTTGTGCCATTAAAATCGATCTTAGTAATCAATCGATAATAGTGTGTAGTGTATACATGCCTGTTGACTGTAGTGAAAACTTAACAGATTTTACGGATTGCTTGGGCTACTTAAATGCTATAATAGAGGAGGGTGAGTGTGAGACGGTCTTTTTACTCGGTGACTACAATGCACACCCAGGTCAGCCGTTTTACAATGAGTTGATTATGTTTTGCTCTGAACAGAACTGGATTTGTGCCGACGTGAGTAAATTAGACTCTAATTCATTTACCTTTGTTAGTGATGCACACGGGACGGGAAGATGGTTAGATCATTGTATAGTTACTGAGTCGGCAAACAAATTAATAACTAGCGCGAAAATTTTATACAACGTATACTGGTCTGATCATTTCCCTCTCCAGATTGAATGTGGGCTAAGTTGTGTTATACCTAAGGTTGTTTCTAGTAATACAATCAAGAGTAAAGTGAAATGGGGCGTCAGAACTGATGATCAAATAAAACACTATACAGACTTATGCAACAAGAACTTAAAATTAATAGATTTTCCATCAGACCTTATTAATTGCAGTAATGGCTTTTGTAATGATTTATCTCATAGAATAATAATTGACAACTTATATAAAAACATAGTATCTACTTTATCATCTGCTGCAATCGAAAGTAACAGGGGCAATGTTTATATAAACAAAAAACGAGCTATTATAGGTTGGAATAAGCATGTCAGTGCGGCCCACAAAGAGGCAAGATCAAAATTTTCGATGTGGGTTATGTATGGTCGGCCGAAGCAGGGGCTAATTTATGATGAGATGGTAAACAGCCGTCGCGTTTTCAAAAGTAGACTTAAGTGGTGCCAAAATCATAATGATCAAATCAGAATGGATATTTTGGCTACTCACCATTCGAAAAATGATTTTAAGAAGTTTTGGAAGTCTACAAACCAGCTTAATACTGGACCTGGCCTCCCTGAGGCGGTGGGCGGGGTAAATGACGTAGAGCAGATTGCTAATCTTTTTAGGGAACAGTTTATGGTTTCATCACCGTTAGGGCCGTCGTCAGTTCCCGTGCCCGGTACTGATACTAAGCGTGTCCTGGGTGTGGCTACCAATGGAAAAACTATTTCACAAATCATTAAGAATATGGTAGCTGGTAAATCTCCAGGCCACGATGGTCTCAGTGTTGAGCATTTGAGGTATGCAGGTATACATCTACCCAGAGTTTTAGCTTTGCTTTTTAATATTTGTTTCGCTCATTCCTACCTGCCCGCTAACTTGATGAGAACCACAGTGGTTCCTATTGTAAAAAACCGCACGGGTGATGTGTCGGACAGAACGAACTATAGGCCAATCTCCTTGGCAACGATAGTTGCCAAGGTGTTTGACGGTGTGCTTAACTCAGTGTTAGAAGAGCACTTTACGCTCCATGATGGCCAGCATGGCTTTACGCGGGGTCTGTCGACGGAGACTGCAATACTGAGTTTAAAGCACACTGTCAAATATTATACAGACAGGAGTACACCAGTTTACGCCTGTTTCTTGGATCTCAGCAAGGCCTTCGATCTGGTCTCATACGACATCCTGTGGCGTAAGTTAGAGAAAGTAGGCATACCTAGTGGCTACACTGATTTGTTTAGGTTTTGGTATTGTAATCAGGTGAACTATGTGAGATGGGCGAACAAATATTCCGAGCCGTACGGGATGGAGTGCGGGGTGAGACAAGGGGGGTTGACCTCCCCTAGGCTCTTCAACCTGTACGTGGATGCACTGATCAGGGAGCTCGGTAACATGCGCGTCGGCTGCCATATCGGTAAAGTGTGCGTAAATAACATCAGCTACGCCGACGACATGGCCCTGCTGGCACCCTCGGTCAGTGCACTAAGATCGCTTCTCGCTGTTTGTGAAAAATTCGCTGTCTCACATGGTTTGCTATACAATACAGAAAAGTCACAATTTATGGTGTTTAAGGCTGGCAGTAAATGTCCAAATATAGTACCCCCTATAAAACTCTACAATCAACCCTTAGAAAGGGTTTATAGTTTTAAATATCTGGGACATATTGTTGCTGACAGTCTTAAAGACGACAGTGACATTGAAAGGGAACGCAGGGCGCTGTCGGTCAGGGCAAATATGTTGGTGCACAGGTTTGGTCGCTGCACGGATACAGTTAAAATCACGCTTTTTAAAGCATATTGTCAATCTTTTTATTCGTGCAGTTTATGGACCAACTATACCAAAAAGACCTACAGCGCCCTGCGTGTCCAATATAATAACGCCCTTAGGGCTTTGTTGCGGCTGCCGCGCTTCTGCAGCGCTTCTGCGATGTTTGCGCTGACGGGTGTTGATAGTTTTGAGGCTGTCATGCGCAAAAAGACCGCGTCATTGCTGCACAGAATACGCGGCAGCCGCCACAGCGTCCTGAAGGAGATGGCCGACAGTGGGGATTGTCCACTGATCGGTCACATGATCAAAAAAACTATTTCTTTATACAAAATTAATTACTAACATAGTCATTAAGTCATTTCATTATACTAACACTCTGGATCCCAGTTGTCCGAAATAAATACTTTTTATTTATTTATTTATTTATAATGAAGATCCGCAAGCAGTATTTGTATAATCGTTAAAATAAAAATGTTTCTTGAGCAATAAAATTCGTGCCTATTCTTTAACCATGTCACAAAGCCAAAGGTTATAATAATGTTCCTTATTCTCGTTCGTACAGAAAATGGAGTCCAACTACATGGAATGGATGGAGAAGACGCTGGAGTCTGAGCGCGCCGAGTGGAGCGGGCAGAAGCCGCCCGAAGTGGAGCCGCACTCCAGCGCGTACCACACGCACGCGCCCGTCATCATCTTCCAGATGATCGACCAGAACTTGCAGGTATATGCAAGCCGCTTCATTGAGACCTCGCCTGCGGGGCGGCGGGGCGCGGGGGGAGCGTCACTAACCGCGCTCTCGCCTCCCCCCGCACCCCGCCGCCCCGCAGGCGAGGTCTCAATGAAGCTGGCTACCTAAAGCAGTTAGTAGTAATAAATAAACTTAACTGAATACATGCTTCCGTAAGAATTTATGTACGTATAAGTAAACGAGACTGCGATTGCCGACAAACTGCAACGCAGTTTTGCAATATGTATTATGTTACAATGTTTTATAAATTCTGTGGAAAAAAAATAAAGGTATAACACACTTGCGCGTATAATACCGAGTGTAACGAAAGACTTAACGAAGCCGAAAACCACGTATTCCCCCCGTTTATACGATCCTTTTTCTCTAAGACACTATACCTGGGAAAGGACGCGTTACTGAGATATTGACAGTCCAAATGTTTTTTCTTCAGATATTTTTTTGTAACTAACGATTGTTTTTCTTAAAGAAACATGTTTAAAAGTTTCAGTATTGACAGTCCAAATGTTTTTTCTTCAGAGATTTATTTGTAACTAACGATTGTTTTTCTTAAAGAAACTTGTTTAAAAGTTTCAGTACTTTTTTCGTAAACAGACCACAAGTGGTGCACTTCGTTTGAAATTAATACTTTGTCTAGGAAGCCTCAGAACTTGCAGGTCACTTATTACATAACGTAACAATTGAATTAAACAAGTGTTTTAAATGTGACTATAATACCTTTGAGGGAGTGTTGTGAATATATTGAATTTAAATAATGTTTTAATTTCAGGTGACGGAAACAATAAGCAAAGAAATCACATTCAAAGCGCTGCTGTTAAGCATAGATCAAGTCACTCGGTATGGAAATATGTATAGAGAAGGTGTCATTCAGTTCAAGGTAAGCGTTCTGTCACTATTGGAACAATTTGTTTACGATATGTATATGTTTTTGTTTATTTATTTACATACGTATCTTAAAATTAAATACACGTACTTTACCTCATGCCGGCGACACGGTGCGGCGGTGGCATTGTGTATTTTATATACAATCAAAAAGCTATTGTAATACAGATCAGAATCAGTATGTAAAGTTGCCTGTCCACCGGAGCGGAGAAACGGAGAAATATTAACCAATAGGATTGCACGAAATCTCCGCTATCCACATCCAATTGGTTAATATTTCTCCGTTTCTCCGCTCCGCGGCCTCGCGTTATATAACGTGGTCTTTGGCTTTACGACAAAGGCGTTTTAGAAGAGCGAATTTGCGCAACTATAGCGAAGCCCTTCATACTCTTATTACAGCTATTGTAAGTATCACGCGGCTATACTGTTACTCTGTTCTTTATTAGTTATTACGACAGTAATCTAACGCTGGTTCGCTGGCTGCAGATCACTCGCAACTACGCGGCGTTTTCGCCACCGCCTACCACACTCTCGAAGAAATGCAGTTCGCCCTACGCTTGAGTCGCTCGAAAAACACGCGGCTGTAGCGCTGCAGCAGCGCTACTTGAATAAATATATATGGATACTCAGTCACGCTACTAAAACGCCTATATATTAGGATAAAAAGCGCCCTAAAAGTACCATATACTCAAACATTATTTTGTTCCAGAACTCTCACTTCGCGGACCGTTCCCGCGTGGCGTACTTCACACACCACATGATCACGATCGTGAACAACAGCGAGCAGATGGCGCGGCTGGCGCAGCAGACGCAGGCGCGGCACTGGCCGCCCGCCCGCCACGACCCGCCCGCCGAGGCCAAGTTCGACAAGATGCTCGCCACCTTCCAGGTATATTAGCATTAAGGCTCCTGCCTAATACACCGTACCACCAACTAACTACGTAACTGCCTCGTTGGCGCAGCGGTAAGAGGGTCGCATTTTAAAGCGACGGCTGCGCCAGAGGTCCCAGGTTGGATTCCTGGGTCGGGACAAAAATATGTACCTGGGTTTTTCAGTTCAGAAATTCTGGACGCCCGGAGTTTGGAAGTTGGCGGTGTTTCACCCCCGTGCCTCGGAAAGCACGTAAGGCCGATGGTGCTGCGCCTGATCTCTCTCTCGTGTCAGATTGCTGTCCCATTGGGCTATGAGAGTGAAAGGAATAGAGAGTGCACCTGTGTTCGCGCACACACTTGTGCACTATAATATGTCCCGCGCAGTCGGTTAGTCGTTGTGACTGACCACCGAAGTCGAAATTTGCTAGGGAGACTATTATTACCGTAGCATTCCATGACCGTGCTACGAACGCGTCAAGCAAAAAAATATATTTGTATTAAAAACTATGACACTGCTCCCACTAGACCGTTTCGTCACTGACAAGTACCGTTGCGTGTCATGCCTAGAGCGTGTCAGTATCGGCAATATTAATGTTGAGATAGGACGCTGTAGATTCGTCCAGTGGGCATAGTAGAGCTTGTCATGTTGCTTTTTGTGTCTGATACGCTCCTACCACGGTCATGGCTTGATACGATGTTGCCCAGACCTTTAGTCCACCCTAGTTGAAAGTGCAATAAAGTCTTTAAGTAAAAAAAATAAATTATTAAAACTAGCCTGCAGCTCGCAGACCGCGTCTCACGCACGTGACTAGGTACGTTTTAACTAAAATAGCTAAATCAGGTAAATTACCTTCCTACAACTTTTTTCGTCCAATGTCTCGTAGGCACGTCGCTGGGCGAGCGGACGCGCGGGGGACAGCTAGTAGTTGATAACAAATTGATATGAATAAATTCATGGCTCTTTTTATTATTCCTTATCCTTGAGACGTAACTTAATATTTCATTCTCACGCATTACATTCCAACACTGTGCTGAATTTTGATGAGATGATCGGACTGAGCCGCATACATTTGTCGTTAGTCTAGTTCTATTATCTACTTATCAGAAGACTGAATGTATTTTGGCCTAAATAGTATTCATTAAAATACAATATTGTTTCTAGAATTTGCGAGACGAGGCAGCAAGGTTTCTTCTCGAAGAAGCGTTCCTGGACTTGGAAGTACACTTTGACTCATTATTTACATCGAAATGGCTGCCTACGAGTATCCCAGTCGACACCATTTGCATCACACTCGACGACTATTTCCAAGATTACAACCATTTGAGAGATAAAAACTTCGAATACGTCATAAATGAGGCGCAAAATCTCGTTTACAAGAAATACATCACGGCGATGTTGTCGAAGAAAATAGTTTTCAAAACTGTGGAGGAGGCTCAACAAGCGGCAACGAAAATCGTTAAAGAAGCAAATCAAATAAGATCGTTTTTCAAAAAGATCGCTCCCGAAATCGTGAATGTGGATTGGCCTTTCGAAGTGATTAGCATGCTGGCTGAGGTAAGAATGAAATCAACTAAATCTATTGCTCTTCTATCATTTAAAAATTATAAGAACACATCTGTTGAATTTCGATTTTTCGTAAATGACGTCTGTTAAAAATACATTAGTCTTACGGCCTGTTTCACAATGTCTTAGTTCTGGTTAGTGATATCTGCCAGATACTTCATACAAAATGTCGTTCTATTCTTTGGTTAGTACTTATTTTTTGATTGCGAAACAAGCCCATACTAGTATTAAATGTTAGTATAATTATGCAACTTTAAAACATGCTCTATTATTATCACTTCCGTGTCACTATATCAAATACCCGTAAATAGTATTAGTTCTGGCAACTTAGTGAAATTTTTATTGATTAAGTGACCGTACTTTTCACAATCTCCGATAAAAAATTTGTTCTTACACTTTTCTACCTCTGTTCGACACGTAAGCTGTAGCGATGCTATTCTGTCAACATAGACACATCTTGGGATGAGTTTCGAATTCCAGTATATCATGCAGACAAAATAGTTTAGTGTGCGTATTCGTATTTATCCGGTTCGAATCCTAATTTGATCCGGTTTGACCATCCCAGTAGTTTTCATAATAGTATGGACCGTGATAAGATGATAATGATGATGATGACGATGATGTATGGACCGTTTCGCACTCCCGCGAATCTTAGTCCTAGAATAGGTTTCGGGTAAACGCGGATATAGGTGCGTACACCGGATTTTTTTCAACCCCTTCGTCGGTCTCAGGTGCTGCGCTGCCAAGACATCGAGATGCTCTCGCTGGACCTGCACGGCGTGGTGGCGAAGTGCCCCGACATGAGCGAGGAGCAGCTGGCGCGGCTGCTGAGCCTGCGCGGGGACGTGCCGCGCGCGCACGTGCGCGACACCGTGGCCATCGCGCTCGCCACGCGCCCCGCGCAGCGCCCGCTGTCGCACTCGCAGCCGGACCTCTTCAAAAATATCACCTTTAACGATAAATTATTGTCGCATTTCGCGTTATAAGTGCGCGGAACAGTCGCTATAGCGCTCGCCACGCGCCCCGCGCAGAAACTTCTGTCGCACCAGCCGGACTTCTTAAAAAATATCACGTTTAACGATAAA
Source organism: Pyrausta aurata (assembly GCA_963584085.1). Classification (NCBI taxonomy): domain Eukaryota; kingdom Metazoa; phylum Arthropoda; class Insecta; order Lepidoptera; family Crambidae; genus Pyrausta; species Pyrausta aurata. The sequence continues at coordinate 58,892 of OY757265.1, read as the reverse complement.
TTATTGTCGCATTTTGCTTTGTGAGCAATTTATTTGTCATCCCACTCACTGTCGGAATCGCAAACAGACCTTCTTAAAATCATTACGTTTATCGATACACTTTGAACAAACTGCTTTCGCATTTCGCGTTATAAGAGCGCGAAACAGTGGCAATAAAATCCCACTCTACGCAAAGACCTTTGTCGCATTCGCAACCAGACCTATTTGAAAACCATTACATTTATCGATAACGCAATTCGTGTTATAAGTGCGAGAAACAGTGGTGACCGCGCAACCGCCCTGCGCAGCGCCATCTATCGCCCTCGCAACCAAATTTTTGTAAATGAAAAAAATATAGTCGATTTTCGCGTTTTAAATGCGCGAAACACTAGCTATGCGCCCTGCGCTACGGCCCGCGTTGCGCGAACTCGCAACAAGACCTCTTCAAAAATAACGTTTAATATAAACTACTAGCATTTCAGTTTGTAAGGTTGGTCTTTGACTCGCGGAGTCCCAATACAAGTCGCTCAAATGCTGCTGGTGAGGGGCAGGCCACCATGCATGATACTCCTATTTCAATTTTTAAATGTAACCAAAGCGCAACCATTCACGAGCAATCACAGTTACTCGAAGTGATTCATGCATAGTTCGCGCGTGATAGATTGAATTATGATTTTCTAACTGCGACCCACCGATCTCGCTGACGTTACCCCTCCATATTATGTCTTTAACTATGTATTGTACAAACAGTGCGTCATAAATCTTCTGAAATAGACGTAAAGGCCATTGATGGGCCACGCATGAACATGAGGGTAGGTTTAATTTCCAAAAAGACGGTTTCGAGCGACGTTAGCCCAAAGGAGTGACCTTGTAAATGCGATTTGCAATTTAAGTTACTCGACTATGTATTATATTAACTTATTTACTAGAATTATGTTGAAGGTTATATGTTTAATGTATAAAACGGTATAAGATTTATTTGATGCAATATTATTATAATATCTATTGGTGCTATTGTACGTATGGAGCACTCGTTATCTATAAAAAAATAAAAAATCTAAAAGACAATTTTGCATGCCTAAAATATTTATGTTAATTATTCGTACACATATAAGCCCGGTATTTATACGAACACAACATTATCAAGTATTTTTACACAAAAAAATATTGGAAACAAAATAAAATCTTAAAACATCAAACTATTTTTTATATTACAAAAGTGAGAAAAAGCTTTAACTTAACATTCTATTTTGTCTCTATACTATATTCGCAAGAACCCAAACACTTAAGCTGTGCAACACTCGCCTAGTGCAAGTATTACATTTGAGGAAAGCCCAACAGACACTCAGGACAAGTCCTACTAAAAGGTGGGTGGTTAATCTCCCGTATTGCATAGCGATACAATAGGATCGTTCGGTGCGGCATAGAGGAATAATCGCGCGCGAAATCAAGGCCAATTTATGGTTCGAAGGGCGGGCGGAGTCAGCACGCAGCACTCGCAGCCCGCAGTCAGTCGCCGCCGCGCCGCCGCCATGCTGCGCGCCTGTCTGCTGCTCCTCTGCGTGGCAGGTACGCACCATGTTTATAAACACCAGTGTATCCTTGACATTGAACTGTGACTAAATATTTCTTGTGTCAACTAAATATTTACAATATCTCGGTTTCAAAAAAAAAGTTTTTTGTACCTGCGTGTACGCATCATACGACGCAGAAGTTTGAAGCGGCTAAAATTAAACCGCGCTTATTTACCCGCTTATGATACGGTATCATGGATCAAATTAACCCGCTACCGACATAAATGTTTTTCACTTTTCTTAAGGCACAATTACGACGTGAGGTCTTCCCCGAAAAGAAAATTCGAACGAAATAACTCGCGAGTTTAAATAGGCGCGTCCGCGGTAGGCCGCGCGGTATTTTTAACATTACCGGACCGCCTCAAGGTTGACCAAGATAGCGCTTATTCATTGAGATATGACCTAATTTCCCTCTAGAATTTATAAATAGAACCTTCGATGGGTAAGAATGCGTGAGTTTTGGGATTAACGACGGAACTTATTACCCCACGTGCCCGCGTTATTCTTGTAATGAAGTTCATTAGCGATATCCATACTTTGTTTTGTAAATATTTACTACCCATTAAAACTAATAAATACTCCATTTTATATATCAAACAAATTGTTATGAGATATGTTATCTTGCATAAATAATTAATTTACAGTGAAAATAAATAGCATTGATCAGAAAAAAATTGTTACATTGAACGTCTTGTTCGTAAATAACTTTGATTCGATGGACAGAAAATAATTGTAATAAGAAATAACGCCATAAAACAGCTGTTTAAAAGAGTGTCCCGATTGCCCTACTGATTGATTATACTACAGGCCCATCATCAGATGTTGACTCGATGACCCTTGGACCACCTGGGGAGTATATCACCCTTTCAAACGAAATTGTATTTTTAAAATCTTACAGGACGAAAGATTACGACGAGAGAACCTTCTCCATTTTTAGGGTTCCGTAGTCCAAAAAGGAACCCTTATAGTTTTGCCATGTTCGTCTGTCCGCATTTCAGCGCATGAGGTGCTAGAAAACTGTAATTTGGCTTATGTGTATTATAATATTCCCGCCAGTGCTAAAATAAAATATTAAAAAAAAAAATTGGGATACAAGTAACGTTTCCGTAACATTTAGATTGAAAGGGCTAATTTTTAGGGTTCCGTAGCCGAATGGCAAAAAACGGAACCCTTATAGTTTCGTCAAGTCTGTCTGTCTGTCTGTCTGTCTGTCTGTCTGTCTGTCTGTCTGTCTGTCTGTCCGTCCGTATGTCACAGCCACTTTATTCTGAAACTATAAGCATCACATAGCTGAAACTTGGTAGGTAGGTGTATTTTGTTCACCGCTTTCCGATTCAGATACAAAAAGTAAGAAAAAATAATATTTAAGGGGGGGCTCCCATACATGAAACTACAACCTAAAAATTTTTTTTTACTCAAACCTATGCGTGTGGGGTGTCTATGGATTGGTCTTTTAAAATGATGTTGAGGTTTTGAAAACCATTTTTTCTAGAAGTGTAAGGTTTTAGATATAGACGCTTCCAAAATGGTAAAATGGGCGTCCCCCCCATCTAACTTTTGAACTAAGAAAGTGAAAATTTTGAAAAAAATATATGATGTAGATCTCAACAAAAACTTGCAACGAAAATTGGTTTGAAGGAAATCGAACCAGCAGTTTTTGAGATATTGCACATTTTTATCAACCGCAAATATAACTTTGTCTTTCATACAAACACTATGAAAAACAAAGTTATTTTTGCTGTCGCAATATATTGTGATGTTTTCGTTAAGTGAAAGTAAGTGGACCCTGAATCCAGTTAAGGGTGGCACGGAACCCTCAGTGCGCGGGTCCGACACGCACTTAACCGGTTTTGTTTAGAGTCCTATGTCCTCTCTTCCAACTAAACGGTAATAGGTAGGTTAGGTACGTCAAAAAAATCACAGGACTAGCATATATTATTATGATGAATTTATAAGGAAACCATCACAGCTATGATAAGTAAACAAATTACGGAGTTGAAGTCCATAAACTTAAAGCAAAATAATTTTCAAATAAAGTTTCGCTAAAACATACATGTACTCGTACATACGGAACACTTCGTGCGCGAGTTCGACTTGCACTTGACCGGTATTTATGTATATGGAACGTGTCGAAATATCGGAAGCTCATAAATAATAAGGTTCATGGTAGCATTGTCGTATCCATCCTAGTTTATAACACTTTAATTAAACTATTAAATAGTATCCTTAAACAGCCGGTAGGATATTTGTAATGAGTAGTAGTTTATAATGATGTGAGACATACTCGCCACTAAACAACAGCGGCACAGTGCAATATAAATCAGTTTTAGAGACACGGCAGATGACCGCCCGTACCGACATGATCCGGCCTTAGATTTGTCTTTTAATTTAAAAATTGCTTTCGTGGGTGGACTTGAGGTCCTGGGAGAACAAACATCGTTGGAGGTGCTCAAGTTCATCCGTTGTAGTGCATGATGAATTGCTTTTTTTATAGCTGACGTAAACTTAGTCATCCGCGGTCATTTATTTTCGTTGTTAGTATACTTGCTACGATGTCATATCAATTTTATAGTCTAGTACCTATTAAAGTTTGTGTATTGGCTTATGTTCTATTAATAAATTAAAATTATATGGGTAACAGCACGAATAGCAGTTTCAACAAACTTTTTAGTTAAGGTCATATTCAATTCTCACAAGGGTTTCACTGACGTAACATACTCGTAGTATAGAGCCGTCTAGGCACACACTTGATGATGTGAAGGGTGAGTTATCGGCCGGTGCCTACAAATAAATATTTGGAACAGCATTTTTAGGGTTCCGTAGCCGAATGGCAAAAAACAGAACCCTTATAGTTTCGTCAAGTCTGTCTGTCCGTCCGTATGTCACAGCCACTTTATTCTGAAACTATTAGCATCACACCGCTGAAACTTGGTAGGTAGGTGTATCCACTTTACCGCTTTCCGATTCAGGTATAAAAAATTTGAAAAAATATATTTAAGGGGGTCTCCCATACATGAAACTAAAACCAAAATATTTTTTTTACTCAAACCTATACGTGTGGGGTGTCTATGGATAGGTCTTTCAAAATGACATTGAGATTTCTAAAACCATTTTTTCTAAAAGTCTAATGTTTGAGATATAGACGCTTCCAAAGTGGTAAAATGGGCGTCCCCCCCCCCCCATCTAACTTTTGAACTAAGGAAGTGACAATTTTGAAAAAAATATGTAATGTAGATCTCAACATAAACTTTCAACGAAAATTGGTTTGAGCGAAATCGAACAAGCAGTTTTTGAGATATAGCACATTTTTATCAACCGCAAATATATCTTTGTCTTTCATACAAACACTATGAAAAACAAAGTTATATTTGCGGTCAACAAAATATTGTGGTATTTTAGCTAAGTGGAAGTAAGAATCCCTAATTCAGTTAAAGTTGGCACGGAACCCTCAGTGCGCGAGTCCGACTCGCACTTGGCCGGTTTTTATTTTGTGTGCGCACACTTTGTTTGGGGCTGAGCTGTAAGCTACTAGCGGGGTCACAGGTGGCTGATAGTGAATAGCTTCCATATATGGTGGTTAGTAAACATCGGCAAGATTACCAGAAAGTAGTGGGGAGTCTAGTGAGATCGGCTTCTCTATTGCCACTATTATTATTATTTGGTCTCCACTGCCTTTGTTGCCAGCAAAGCGCTGGGCGTCTCGCCCGTCACGCCACTCTTAATGACGCCATCAGAAGAGCTCTTGCCACCATTAATGTTCCTTCCACGTTGGAACCACGTGGTTTGGTTCGTGATGATGGCAAGAGACCCGATGGCCTTACGCTCATTCCCTGGGAACGGGGTCGGGCCCTAGTATGGGATCCAACTTGTGTCGATACTTTGGCCCCCTCCCATCTCAGAGAATCAGCCCTTAAAGCTGGAGCAGCAGCGGAATTGGCTGAAAATGCCAAGCGCCGCAAGTACGGCTCACTTGAAAGTGATTATGTATTTGCGCCGTTTGGCGTTGAAACGTTTGGGCCGTGGGGGCCTTCGGCTAAATTGCTGTTTAGAAAAATTTCGCCAAAACTAAATTCTGTTACGGCCAATAGTAAAGCTGGCTGGTTCCTAGCTCAAAGGATTAGCATAGCTATCCAACGCGGCAACGCAGCCAGCATTATAGCCTCCTTGCCACAAGGAAATGGTTTCGTTTTTGAATAGGGTAGTCTTATTTTTTGTTTATGTTGCATGTCTTAGTTTTAATTTTTTCTTATTTGTTATTAATAAATATACTTGTAAATTGTTTAAAATTATAAATTCCATTTGGGATTAATAAATTGTTTAGCTTCTCTATTAAAAGCTACAATACTCAGTGACGATCCTGTGATATGGCGAGTAAACGCTGCCAACAAATAAGCGTTCCCTTGGTGTTTGCTAGTAGCAACACCAGTACTGGCAGAAGGCTGAGTTATAGTATATCAGGAAAGCTTTTGACTAGGTATTAATCAGTCAGGTATCAAACGAATGCCGAGAGTCGCATAACAATGGAATTTTTATTGTGTCTCGTTTACACATACTTGACGAGTTAAGAGGCGGGAAACCCTCAATTCTTTAACTGCGGTGTGGAAGGCAAAAGGGAATCCACCACACTATATTCCCTAATTTGGAGTTAGTATGGAAAAAACCTTTAAATTAAGGGGCCTAGCTCTTAAAATTGATGATGATGCGACACTGGCTCCCAGACAACGTCAATAAGTAGGTACTTATCTTTTTCTACTTTTTGGATATTTTTTTTGCGACGGGGTTTTCTGAAAAGAATTATTACATTTTTGCAGGTAGTCGTCAACTGTCAATCACCGAGTTCGCCGTGCCGAGCGCGGTGGAGGCAGGCACGAATGCCGAGCTGCAGTGCCGGTACACCCAGGAGCGCATAGAGTACTTCAAGTGGTGGTGGACGCCGCTGTATTTGCCGCCCAATGACCAGAACCAAGTTCTTATATACCAGCGGCTGGCGGGTCAGCCAGCCGAGTTGGGACGGAAGAATATCGGTGAGTGGGTATACTAGGGCTTCATATTAAGCACGTTAATGAGGCCGTATACATTACCTCAAAGGGTGAATAGACTTTTCATTTTAGCAATTGAACACTCTGGAACGCTTAAGAATTTATAAATCAAAACTGAAGTTAAGCACTGAAATCTGGTCTCTTTGTAATAATAATTTTAGGTCGATCCCATCGAGATAATATGATCGATTTTGTCTCATAGTTTGGGATGTTTTATTACCATAAGAGGATAATTTTCGTCAACGTAGTCTTACAGGGCATGTAAGGGCAATAAAATGCTTGGGTAATACAGAACCCTTTCTGCGCCGAGTCGCACTTGGCCGGTCTTATTATAGAAATTTAGGCCACTCCTTTTCTTTTTTCTTTTTTGAAGATTTTGCTTCTAAGTCGTGCTAGTTACACCACTTGTAACTGAACTCATTTTTACTTTGTTTGATTGATCTTTGCTCCGAATGGGACGTGATGGGGAACACACACAGGGGGGAAACGAAGTTTTCCGGGACCGATGAGTACATTTTCTTAAAACCCAGAGCAACTGTATTTTGTTTCACATTTCAGAAGGAAAAGAAAATGACACGATAGTGCTCCTGGACCTCAAACCTTCGGACTCCGGCATTTACGAGTGCCACGTCTCCGGTGAGGTTGATGTGCGGAGACATCAGGATTTGATCGTCTTCTGTAAGTAATTATTTATTAATTTATAGATAATATTTTATAGTAGCGATATTACCCTCGATCATTGTTGATCGAAGCTAAATACGGAAAGATTTACAAGAATGGAAGGGTAACGTCGGAGGAGTATGATGGCATTTTTCTTTTTTATTCGGTGCTCATAATGATACTAGCGGTCCCCGCGAGTCGCTGTGTCCGAGCGCTTTATTAGTTTGCCCCCCCCCCCTCCTCCGGCGCCGCAGCGTAATGATTTATAGCCCAAAAAGTTCCCCAATAAATGAGCTACCCAACACAAAAAAACAGTCGTTCCAGAGATTATTGCGTTGAAACAAACAATGACACTTCCGCTTGTAATATAAAGTAATGTAGTCGGTTTTTCGTTGCAAGTAAACAATGTATAGTAAACCATCTTTTTATAACGTTTAAAATAATATCAGCGAATAAAATAAATAAAGTGTTTGATTTGAAAAGATCTCGATACATAAGCACAGAATATATATAGTACTAGCGTACAGAAGGATCACTCCGCCAACACAATTACAGTAAACGCAACTCTGCTACAATCCATTAAAGTGCAATTCAGCTCGCACGCCTTTTATTCAAGGCCGTTTCATCTGCCGGCATTGCGTGTCTCTTTCTAACGCGTAACGCTATCCCTGTTTCGTTGTTAGGGCTGTGAGTGAAGCGTGACACGGACATACGCGTAGGTACAACACGCTACCAAAATAAAATAATTAGTCTAAGACCTAGCACATTTCTTGTTGCAAATTAGCCGTAATGTAAACTGCATAAGACACCGCAAATGTAAGCCTTATCTATCGTACATAAATTAATGCTTTCGACTGTGTACTGTGACTGTGTTTCAAATGAATTGCAACTTCGAAAAGAATTTTATTGGAATACCTAAATATTAGGGGTGATATTAAGTAAAGGACTTGTAATGTGCAGCAAACGGCACGGAGCTCCTGCTGAACGTGAGCAAGCTGGAGGCCGGGCCCGGCGAGGACGGCGAGGACGAGGTGCTGCTGCAGTGCGAGGCGCGCGACGTCACGCCGCAGCCCGAGCTGTCTCTGTTCGTCAACGGGTAACTAATGATAATAATCCTCTCCTATCGAATACGGTAAAGGTATCTTCTCACTTATTGTCCATAGGTTATTATGGTAACAAAATTTATAAGACAACTAGCGCCATCTAAACATGTAATGTTAGGAAGTGAAACCAAACGCAAACATATTCAGTCTGTAGTAAACCTTTTAACCGGGTTTTATTAACTATGACCATGCTAGGGACGTGTCTGGCAAAAGGATTGTTTCCGGACGCCAAGTTGTGCAGCACTACACCGGCAAAATAGTGTTACATTTTGATAATTTTGTTGTTGTTATATGTAGGTGTTAGTCTATAAAGTATCTATTGTATGGGCCTTTGTTGCATGAAATAAATGGTTAAATTGAATTTTAAAAAATGTATTTAAAACTATGACACCTTGTCCACTAACACCGTTCGGTCACCGACCAACACCGTCGCATGCCATGCACGGAGCGTGTCAGCACCGGCAAAATACGTTCTCGCTCCATATAACGGTGAGACAGAACGTTGTCAATCTGTTCAGTGAACTTCAGTGGGTAATAAGGTAGAGCGTGTCGTGTTGCTCTTCGTGCCTGACGCGTTCCTATTAGCACGGTCATGGTATGGTACGATGCAGTAAGAAAAAACCTTATTTCGTTTGTTAGTGCTTTTGGCGCAACTGAGTTAGGAAGGCAAATGGAAGCGCTTCCTATCGACTGGGTGTTATGGCCGGGGACTAAGGTCCAATGTTCACCTTCTTGGTTTATTCATATGCCCGAGCTAAATTTTGAATATCAAGGTCCAGTCTCCATACATCGACTAACAGCGCCATCCAGTCGGGTCGAGCCGAGTCAGTGTTGCGATGATTCGTAATGACAGCGGTAGATCATAGATGTCGCTATAAATAACTAACAAAAATGTATTAGTTTCGTAGTTTACACCCGTAGCGTTCTTTAGTTAAAGATTATCTTTTAATTTGAAAGCTTTTAGGCATACATATTTTTGGATTTCGATCTAGATCTGAACAATGTTATTTTAAGTATTTATGCTTTTATGATTGATATCTGTTTCGTGTTCGGGTGTGTAGTGGTAGGATGTAGAAATAATAACGCGGACTGTATCTAGATGTTAAATGAATTTACTCCATAGGAATTAAATGTACATCGGTCGTAGAAAAAAAGATATGGATGGACGCGAGTGTCGTGCGTGCCGCTTGGTAGCAAAGTGATGGAGGGGGCCTTAGATGCCCTCCTCGCTGCTCGCCGCGCCGCTCGCCGCCTCGCCGGTTGCCCCCGCGTCCCGCGCGTGGACATCCTCCCGCCCCTTGACCTCTTCAAAGGGAAGAGGACAAATGTTGTTGAACCCTCTTGTAATAGTCCCTCTCCTTGTTTTCACTTCCGCCACCCTCGTGACGCCGTCCGGTCCAGGATAGGTGCGCACCACGCGTCCCAACGCCCAAACTAGCGATGGTAGCGCCTTGTCTCGAAGAAGCACGAGCATTCCCTCAGTGAGTTGGCCGGAAGACGTGGACCACTTGGTTCTCTGTTGAAGTAAGGAGACGTACTCATGTGAGAATCTGTGCCAGAAGTGCTGTCGTATGCATTCAATTCGTTTGAAGCGGTCGAAGCAGCTGATGTCTTTCTCCGGAATCTGCGGACACGGTACAGACGTAAGTGGTCGTCCAATTATGAAATGGGAAGGAGTGAGAGCAGAAAAGTCGGAAGGATCAGAGGAAAGAGGTGTCAAAGGACGAGAATTTAAAACGGCTTCAATTTGACACAGACAGGTTGCTAACTCTTCATAGGTGAAGTTGGTAAGACTTAGCAACCGCCTCAGGCTTTGAGTATATAGCCCCCTGGAGATGCCATACACGGGCGACCCCCTCCGGCAAAGTACGTTGGTCAACTGTTCAAACGCGTTATATAAAACTACTTGAAGTCGCTACACCGCCATTTTGCATCGTTCCGTATCGCGTGACGCTTCTCTTGAAAAATGGTGACTTGTGCAGTATTCTCATGTAAAAGGCGATCTGACAGCTCAAATTCGCAACAAGATCGCGTTTCCTATCATAGTTAAGTATTTTTAGTAACTATTAAATGTGTATTTAAGTACAATTTCCATTTAAAGAAAAAACCGTTGCGATACGTAAACGACAGAAAAATGTAAACATGAATACAGTGGTACGGAGGTGAATCGGTCTTAGTGATGTGACAAAGTCAAAAAAGTGACTCAACATAATCATTCACTCACTGGCCTGACTGGAGTTAGTTTCATAATCAGTTTTATTTATTAGATTTTGAATTAAGTAGTAAGTATAATGTATGTTATATTTAAATCTTGTACGGTAAATAAGAAAAAAATACTTTCTTATCCTCTGGTCATACGTTGTTGAAATTTAGTCTGAAATGAAAAGAATTGTTGGCTATAAAAATATTTCGAGGTAAAAGGAATACATTTGGTCCGGGATTATGACTGTATATGTTATGCATATACTATATACAGGGTTACAGGCTTACAGGTTAAGTCGACCTAAATCCTGTAAGACGTGGCAGTTTACGTCATGCCAGACTGATTTGACTATCGAACCCTATATTGAAAACTATACCGTTAAGTTATCGGACTTTTAATTTATTTTATAAAAACTCCCGATTTTTGTCTATTGCTCCCCTTTTTCGTGTTTTGTCCCTCAACTTTGTTTTCTTTTTGCCAATTTTTATGTAGTATATTAGTTGCTTTATTATTTTTAACACTACATCACAAGTAACTGAACCAACTTGAACCAAAATACAAAAATTTAACCAACAATATTGAATACTGCCAGTGCTTCAGCTGCAGCAACAGCTCAAGCAGTTACCCAATCTTCACAATGTGTAATTGTAAGTCTAAGAGCCTTATTGAAATCCTTGAGTGGTTTAAGTATAGATCTGCCGGCTGCTGCATATTTCCCATAATCACATTAAATTATTGGCTTTTGGGTTCTACGTACCTACGTACATATCGGTTTTTAACCGACTTAAAAAACAAACATTTATGTTTGGCTTTTTAGTTTTTTTCAAATCGGTTTTTTCATTATTATTTATTATTGTTCCAGGACAACCATATTGCAATCCTAATGCAGCCTAGTGTAAAACGAAAAATGATTTCTTGAGACAAATATTCGTAGATATGCATTACCTGTGTTATTCTGTCTTTACTTTTTACGTAAATTAACGTTTATAGAATAGAAAAATCTAACTGTGTACTTAAAATTTGAGGCTGATTGATAAATATATATCATATATTAAGAGGCTTCGATTTGGACTAATCTACCTGTTAAATGAATATTTGTTGGGGTTATTTCGCTGTAATGGACAATAATCAATCACCGATCAAGTCACCATGTATCAGGATTACTATTTCCAAAAAATAAACACATATTCACAACTTGAATTAATAAAAAATCACATTAAAGAAATTTTCAGCGAGCCTCCATGGGCCTCTTAAACTGACTGATAGCCGCCAAAAACGGTTCTGCTACATCGCATCTCGCATCTCTTTTTATCACACAGTTTGCTGCTAGTGACATCTCGCTCTTGTCGTTCTATTCCACAGGGCTAGTATTTTTTTGAATAAAATACATATTAAGGAAAGTCTTAACTGGGTCCTAAAATCTTTACCATAGAATTTAATTTATTTAAATTCTATGGTAAAGATTTTACATTCCAATTAAATTATCATTTTTTATTGCTTTTCCTTTGTTCGTTCAAATATTTATGTAACTTTATAATGTGCTTTATATAGGTGGTGCTGGTGACCCTATTATTATACTAGTGGCTCTGTGAGCTGTTGACCTCGTTTTGTTTCAATATGGCGGAAATTTGCCTTTTCATTACTCATCTTTTTTTACGTTTTCGTCTCGCATATTTTCGCCACATCTTTTTTTCAATTTTGCAAACTGAGTCGGACAAAAATATTCAATATACCTACTTATCAAACCTTCTCACAACATTTCATTAGAAACGGTTGAGAAATGCGAGCTCTAGGCGAGAATCATTCAGTTCATTCATTCAGCAAACTGATTTGACTCATTCTTCTTGTGTCCCATCACTATCTTGTTCGTATGTATGCTGCGTAGTTACGTGAAAACTCTGTTTGTGTGCGTGTAATGTTTCATGTGTTGATTTTTTTTGTAGTGTGCGTTTATCGCCACAGCAAAATTTGTGTCTGTTGAGTTATTCATGTAATGGTGGTGTGCTGTACGTGTTTACCTCACTCCCCACTAAAAGTGGCGAAAAAATTTATTAGACGCGTTGACGTATTGGCATCTCCAGGGGGCTATATACTCAAAGGCCTCAGGTGATGTTTGGTAGAGCGAACGGCGGCTTCAGCCAAAGCGTTAAAATGAGGTGAATATGGAGGTGAAAATGAAAATGTAATGCCCTCACGCGACATCTCACATGCAACATCAGAAGATGAGTCGGACAAGAATCTTTGAAGATCGCTGTTGGCTCCGACAAAGTTCGTGCCATTATCGGATAAGATGCTTTGCGGTTTACCACGACGAGAAATAAAGCGATAGAGCGCCGCAAGGAAGCCCTCTTTAGTGAGGTCGGTGACGGGCTCTAGATGCACCGCTCTGGTAGCGTGACAAACAAAGATGCACAGGTACGATTTTGTGAGCTTACAGCCCCGACCCTTACGGTCGGCTATGAGTACTGGACCTGCGTAGTCAACACTACAATTCAAAAATGGATATTCTAAGGAAGTTCTAGATGTAGGTAACTGACCCATAATGGGTTATATATTTTGACATTTAAATCTAAAACATTTGATACATTGCCTGACTGTAGTTTTAGCAAGATTTCTGCCGCCCAGTGCCCAATAATTCAGACGCAAATGTGCGAGTAGAAGTTGAGGACCTGCATGTAGCATTTTTAAATGTTGCATATGAAACAATATTTTAGTAAGATGGTGTTTACTACAGAGCAAAATCGGATATTTCGTATCATAATCATACGGAGAGTTATCGAGTCTACCACCTACACGTATGATGTTTTCAGAATCTAGAAAAGGTGTTAATGAAATTAGCCTGTTTTTTCGCGGTAGAGACCTTCCCGACTCCAAAAGCTTTAATTCATCCGGAAACATCTCTCGTTGTGCGCTGCGTAGTAAACACATCAATGAAGCATTTAACTCATCACTAGAAAGAGCGCCTTGTAATTTAGAATTAGGATTTTTTAAATTGTAAATAAATCTTTTAATGTAGGCTAAGATTCTTTGTAAGCGATAAAATTTTGAATGATAATGAATTAATGATTGTATGATATTTGATGATTGATTTGTGTGATAAGATGATTGATTTGTATGTTTAGATGATTGATTTGTATGATTAAATGATTGATCATTGTGAATAAAATGAGAGATCACTTCAGGTAGATCCTGTTTCACGCTATTCGAAGGCATAGTAGGCCAGTTATGTTCATTATTTTGTAAAAAGTTAGGGCCTGACCACCATAGGTTATTATCACCGATAGAATCGGCCTTCACCCCGCGCGAAACAAGGTCCACCGGATTGTCTTTCGACGGTACGTACCACAGAACATAAAAAACGAGTAGAAGTAGTAAGTAGGCGGGCCCCGTGTAACAACGCATAGGCCAAGCTTGGCGCATCTCATGTTTCCGCCCCCTTTCACGCACTTCAGACGGTGGCAGTTGCTCGAACATGTAAGACGTTTTGCTGTACGGACAAAAAACTTGAAATATGCCGTTCTGCACTGTGTAAGAGTGCAAAAACGCAAGCACTACAAATAATATATCCAAAGGAGGCGTGACATACCATCGGTAAGTAATATTATATCATTATTTCAATAGAATTTGTGAATTTTGCAGAAAATAACAATCCATAAAAAATTACAACCTAAAACCATTCCACTGGTCATAGAGATAAGGTCGAAACTGTATTTTGACTGTTATTTATTCTCGAAACGCTACTCATTTAGAGATGACCAAATCAAAATATCGATAAGTTAGCTATCGATACTTGTTATTGTATCATATTGCATGACATAAAAAAGTAAAGCTTTTAATAAAAAGGTTGATAAATTGCTGTTTTTTTTACAATAACTTGTTTAAATTAAAAAATAAACATATTTAAATAATAACTTAATATTATCTTTTTAAGGTTCCCTAAAGATCGATTTATAAAAGAAAAATGGATTGCAGCAACCGAGAGGCAACATTTTCGGAGAGGTGTAAGACAGGGAGATTTATGTCTCCGAACTGTTTACAGCGGCATTAGAAGACTCCTTTAAGCTCCAGGAATAGGAAGGATTCGGCATCAACATCAATGGCGAATACATCACACACCTCCGTTTTGACAGTGAATAGTCGTTGTGGCAAATAATACGCTAGAAGATCTTGGCACTATGCTCGAAGACGTTAACTGGGGAGGCACAGTTAACAAGTGGGTCTAAAATGATATTATTTAACTATATTGGATGTTGAAATGACTATGTTTTAATTTATTCCTTATTTATTATCCTACTACTATTATAAAGGCGAAAGTTTGTAAGTATGGATGTATGGATGTATGGATGTTTGTTACTCTTTCACGTAAAAACTACTGAATGGATTTGAATGAAACTTTACCACAATATAGCTTATACATAAGAATAACATATAGGCTACAATTTTTGAGGTTTCTAATGTGAGGTCGTAAAAAAACACATTTTTTGCGCTACTAGACGGGACGAACCTGAAGTCCACGCGAACGAAGTCGCGGGCAAAAGCTAGTTAGTGAATAAATGTAAATCAAATGTCTCTTGTAAATATAATTTTTCTTAAACGTGCGTTTATCGTCTTCTCATAATGAACATTGCCTTTAACTCTTTATTTTGGTATTTTTTGTCATTAATGGCTTAGAATAAAGAAGTCATTAACAGTTAGTATATTTTATAAAATTAATATGCTATGATATAATAATTAAGAAGATAAAAGAAACATCGACATGAGACAGCATTATGTTAAACATATGTCATGTTCCATAACCAAAATATCGACATACGAATATCGTAAATGCGTCCCATCTCTAGCTATCAATGATTTTCAAATAGCATCTGTCGTCATGTAGCGGAACTATCTGATAGTCAATAAGAGGCATCTAGTGTCGGGTAGCGAAACTATCTGACAGTGAAAGGTAACCAATCACTACAAGACATTCTTGGTGTGCGTGATAATGTGATATAATCACAAATGTGTTAGTTTGGTCACACTGGTTTTCATACAAATAGGAGTTAATACTACTTCTATCGTTTTTTATGTTCTGTGGTACGTACCTCCACGTGTGACAGGTAGGGTTCTCAAGGATCTCATTGACTCGATTTCGTACAAAGGGCTTGAGTTGACATGAAGGAGTGTTCAACCACCCGAGCACGATCATCGAATCGCACCAAAAGAAGCATTTATTAATTGGCAGAGTTAATGACTCGAGAACGGTTGTATACAGTTTTGAACCTAATAAAGCTGCACATAGTTCAAGCCGTGGAATCGTGACTGATTTTATAGGTGCTACACGGTTTTTGGACAGGAGAAGACAAACCCTAATAGAGCCTGTATGACTTATGGATCGGACATACACACATGCGCCATAAGCCTTCTCTGACGCATCACTAAACACGTGAATTTCTTGCGTGACTGGCGAATCGAAACTAACCCATCGAGAAATTTTTAGGTAGTTGAGATAGGGAAGTGTAGAGACGAATGCTGACCAAGTAGCAACAATGTCCTGAGAAACCTCATCGTCCCACTCACATTTAGAAACCCATAATTGTTGCATGACTATTTTCGCTTCGACAATGCAAGGGCCGACTAAGCCTAGAGGGTCAAATATTTGACTGATGACAGATAGTATGTGTCGTTTTGTGACCTTTTCTACTGGATTAATATTAATTGAAAACGACAACGAGTCAGATGCGCATAACCAGTTGAGACCTAGGGTTTTAGAAGACGTGTTGTGGTCTGAAAGATTTAATGAAGTGGAATTGTCGTGGTCATTTGAATCGCCTGCAATGGCATTCAGAATATCAGGGCTGTTGGATTGCCACTTTCTTAAATGAAAATGTGCCGAAGAAAGTATCTGAGTGACCTCTTTGACGAGTGAAATTGTGTCAGAAATTGTAGAGCCCCCTCCTAAATAGTCATCAACATAAAAGTCTCTAGATATGGCTGACTTGACATCATCAGTAGAGGCTGCGTCTGCCAGGCTAACCAGACATTTGGTGGCTAAGTAAGGAGCCGACGCAGTTCCATACGTGACCGTGTTGAGAGTGTAGGTCTTGAGAGGCATTTCTGGGTCACTACGAAAGATAATTTGAAGTAGAGGTCGTTGCGAGGGTGCTATTTCAATGCAGCGATACATCTTCTCCACGTCTCCGGAGACGACGTTAAAATGCTGCCGAAAACGTATTAAAATTGACAGGAGGTCATCTTGGACTTTAGGACCTACCAGCTGAAGGTCATTGAGTGAGAGACCTGAAGAAGATGGCGCTGATGCGTCAAAGACACTCCTCAGCTTTGTTGTGGTACTCGACTCTCTTATTACCCCATGGTGTGGTATGAAGTATTCGACGTGACCTGGATGAGGTGCAGAGTTGTTGACATTTTCAATCATGTGACCTAGGCGTTCGTACTCACCCATAAAGTCAACATACTTAGCCTTGAAGTCAGGATCACGTTGAAAACGGCGTTCCAAAGATAAAAAACGCTGCTTTGCCATGGAATATGAGTCCCCTAAGACCGAAGGGTCAGCCTTTAAGGGCATTGTAACAACGAACTTGCCTTCCTCGTTCCTGAATGTGTTTTGAGTGAAACTCAACTCGCATGCTTTTTCCTCCTGAGATAAAGAGTGTTTAGGAGAAATAGAGTCAAGCTCCCAAAACTTGGTAAGATCAGGCTTCTCAATAGAGTTGGCAAAGTTACAAAAATGTGAGTGATGGGAAGAGGGCGAATTTCCTTTGTATACTGGGCCGGAAACGATCCACCCGAATTTAGTCTCACATAACTTAGGCATTTGTTTACCTAAGTCGATAGAAGCGGAGCCTACGACACTCCAAAATATTTCAGCCCCAAGTAGAATGTCAACAACAGACGGAATATTAAATGTAGGGTCAGCTAAGTAAATGCTTGACGGAATAGGAATATTCTCTAAATTGACAAAAGAAGTGGGCAAGGTTTTTTTATTTCTGGCAAAATCTGACAGTCCAAATTAACCGTATAGTCACCGTTAGAAGACTCAATGTTGAGCTGGCAAGACTGTGTACTATAGGAAGACTGCTGATTAATACCTGTCACAGTGGAGGTTGAATGCCGACGAGACAAACCCAGTTTGGTGCAGAGGCTCTCCGTTATGAAGTTCGCCGTGCTGCCATTGTCGAGCAGAACCCGAGCGTTGAGCTTGTCACCGTTGCGGTTGACCACCTTCACAATCGCTGTGGACAGTAAAACAATAGGTGTAGTAGTAGACTGTCTAGAAGTATCTGCAGATAAAGCAACACTAGTAGAATTAGATGGCATGGGGTCTAGATGAGTCTGCTCAGTCGGTTCAGTGTGCAAAAGCGTATTATGTCTGGCCTTGCAATATTTACAACCTGACAATCTGCATTTATCGGTCGTATGATTGGACCGCAAACAATTAAGACAGACCTTGAACTCCTTAGCCTTTTGTAAGCGTGTTTCTACAGAAAAAGCTCTAAATGACTCGCAAGTATAAAGCAAATGATCATTAGAACATAACGGACATCTACTAGTTAGTTTTTTATTTTGGTTATTGTTTTGTAAATAGTTGTTTTTATTTTGTACATTGTTAGTTGATAAGTTTCTATTTTGTAAATTATTATTTGAATTTTCCCCAGTGTTAGTTGTAGTTATAAAGCTTTTTTGTTTATTATTTTGATTATGCGTGTTTAATTTAGTTTGATTATTTTCCAAAGTTTCTAATAAATCTGCCCTGTTAGATATAAAGGTAGAAAACTGAGTAAGTGAAGGAGAACTAGGCAAAGTATTGCGAAACTCCTCCCAATGCCTGCTAGTAGTAGCATCTAGTATCCTAGAAATCATGAAAATGATCAGAGTATCCCAATGCTCCGTTGGCTCTTTTAATGTTTTAAGTGCCCGTATATTTTTATTAATGGAATCAATAAGCCGTCGTAACGATAAAGACGATTCCCTAATAACCGGTTCTACATCAAATAAAGCCTGTACATGGTTATTTACTAAGAGGCGATTGTTATTGTATCGCTCACACAGCAAGTCCCAAGCCATTGCGTAATTATCGCCTTTAAAATCTATATTTTTAATTATCTCTGAGGCTTGGCCTTTAAGTGACGCACAGAGGTAGTGGAACTTGTTGATGTCGTCGATACAATCACTACTATGGATTAATGATAGGAAGGTGTCTCTAAATTCAAGCCAATACTCATAGCTACCATTGAAGTGAGGCAAATCAATTTTAGGTAAGCGCACAAAATTATTTTTAAACGATGCACCTGATTTGGAGCCCGCATCAGAGCCCGCCTCCGAGCCAGCACGCTCAGCAGCGCACGCGGCTAGTGCCGCGCGCGCCTGCGCCAGCAGGGGATAGTATCTCTCCTCGAACTGGAACCGCTCCGCATACTCGACATCGGGGGCCTCCGAAGCCGACTCAATCTCCATCTGCAACGCGTCGAATGTCTCGAATAAGGCTTCAAATGTTTTTAAACGAGCTTCTAAATCTATTTGTTGCAAATGCGAAAGCTTTTCAGAAGAGAGATGCAATTTTAAATGATTTTCAAAATGTGTGATTCTAGCTTTAATGCCACTGCGCTTTTTAATTAATTTATCTGAGCTCATTATTAAGGAATTTTATTGAAATGTAAGCAACAAAGAATACACAAAGGATGAAAAGAGATGAATAAAATAGTAGCAATAAAGTAATAAAAGATGAATAGCCTATTTGTTTATTTGTTTATTTAATAAGGTACATCAACAGTATAAAGTACACAGCACTTACATAGATTAAGACACAGTTTAGTCCTATTAATGAATCAATGCACAGCTGGGCGATAAGAAAGAACCGTTGCAATAAAAGTGCATGCGTAGGCACTGGCAAGACGGATTCTGAAACGGTTCGCCCACAATCGTTTGTTCCATGAACGGTTCATTCACAGAATTTTATACCCATTATCGTTTAGCCCAAAGAACGTTTCGCCCATTCACTATTGGCCCATTGTATTTTTCACCCACTATCGTTAAGCCCATGAACGTTTCGCCCACAAACTGTTGATCCATGCAATTTTTAGTCCAAAGAATGTTTTAAACCATACCCAAACATCAATAAATGGGCTTCCTTAGTTCAAAAGTTAGATGTGGGGGGGGGACGCCCATTTTACCACTTTGGAAGCGTCCATCTCTCAAACGTTAGACTTTTAGAAAAAATGGTTTCAGAAACCTCAACGTCATTTTGAAAGGCCTATCTATAGACACACGTATACGTTGGAGTAAAAATTTTTTTTTTGGTTTTAGTTTCATGTATGGAAGCCCCCCTTTCATATCATTTTTAAAAAAAATTTGAACCTGAATCGGAATGCGGTAAACAGGATACACCTACATACCAAGTTTCAGCGGTGTGATGCTAATAGTTTCAGAATAAAGTGGCTGTGACATACGGACGGACAGACAGACAGACAGACAGACAGACTTGACGAAACTATAAGGGTTCCGTTTTTGCCATTTGGCTACGGAACCCTAAAAATGACTGATAATTTAAGTTATTACTACATAAACGAATATAATTAAGTATTGTATTTATACTCTGTTATATAGAAAAAAGTGATGGTATGTGAATATAGAAAGATTTTCATTAATTTATGTTAATAGGCAAGTTACGGGAACTACTTTTATTTATTAATAAAAAGACAAACATAAATTATTAAAATTTATTATTACCTACGTAATATTTAATAGAAATAAATATATTCATTAATTGGAGCAACTCATTAAATATTCCAAAAAGAAAAACAATAAATTACTTTATTTTGTAAACAGGTAACAAAAAAAATTGTTATATTTGTTTCATTTATGTTTGTCTTTTTATTAATAAATAAAAGTAGTTCCCGTAACTTGCCTATTAACATACCTCTAAATTAATAAAAATCTTTCTTTATTCACATACCATCTCTTTTTTCTATATAACAGAGTATAAATACAATACTTAATTATATTCATTTATGTAGTAATAACTTAAATTATCAGTCATTTTTCTTAAAAGTTAAAAGCCCATTTATTGACTAAAAATTGCATGGATCAACAGTTTGTGGGCGAAACGTTCATGGGCTTAACGATAGTGGGTGAAAAATACAATGGGCTAATAGTGAATGGGCGAAACGTTCTTTGGGCTAAACGATAATGGGTATAAAATTCTGTGGATGAACCGTTCATGGAACAAACGATTGTGGGCGAACCGTTTCAGAATCGGCAAGACGGGTCGTTGGCCGAGCGATTACGTAAGCAGGTGCGTAAAGATGAATAGGCATAGAATGAAATTATTACGATAATAAATATGAATTGCTAGCAATACAAACTATCTGGTCAAATTAAATGCGTAGAATGCGATAGTATGGAAAGTGAAATTGGAAAATAATACTATTAAACACATTTTAGGATTAAGAAAATTTTGAAAAAGCACTGGATGGAAGAAGGAAATAATTGGAACGAACTCACGGAAGTCTAACCGTCCTTTTTCGGTTTCTTCAGCACGATGAGTACGTGACTTGCAGATTTCAACAAGCGGTCGACACGTCGAAGTCCAAAGTCCAACCGAGGTGACACGATGACTATTGTTTTCTGGATCGCTTCTTGACGGGTTGATGGACCAACTGTTCGGGCGTGTAGTGGTAGGATGTAGAAATAATAACGCGGACTGTATCTAGATGTTAAATGAATTTACTCCATAGGAATTAAATGTACATCGGTCGTAGAAAAAAAGATATGGATGGACGCGAGTGTCGTGCGTGCCGCTTGGTAGCAAAGTGATGGAGGGGGCCTTAGATGCCCTCCTCGCTGCTCGCCGCGCCGCTCGCCGCCTCGCCGGTTGCCCCCGCGTCCCGCGCGTGGACATTCGTGTGCTATGATTAATAAAATAAAATAAAAAGAAATGCATATTATCTTATCACTTTCCAGGGAGGAGCTGCTAAACGTGACTCAGTACGTGTCGGGTGACGGCGACGGCGTGCACTTCGACGTGGTCGTGAACGCGACGCGCGCCGCCGCCGCGCTGGCCGGCGCCCGCGTGCGCTGCGAGCTGTTCTTCCAGAACAGGAACATCAGCCACCCCCCGTACGTCGAGCAGATGGTTTACTCGTCGGGTATGTTTCATTTTAGTTGTACTAACGGTTTTATACAATAATATTTTATGCAATACAATGGACGGTGAACGCCTAATAGGCTTTATGACAGTATAATTTCCATTGTGTCTGGATTATTGTCCATTAAAGTGTTAAGTCGTTAGCGACCGAGTCATGTGGTCACAATGTACTGACGTTGACTGATTGAAACCTTTAAACAGAAACAGTTTAAAGGTTTGTGCCTGCTGCGTGATCGTACTAGGACCGTGTCTGGCAAAAAATATCATTTGTATTGAAAACTATGACATAGTACCCACAAGATCGTTTCGTCACCGACCAACACCGTCGCGTGTCATGCACGGAGCGTGTCTTATAACATAACGGTGAGACAGAACTCTGTAGATTTGTTCAGGAGGCAAAGCACAGCGTACCGTGTTGCTTTTCGTGTCTGATACGCTCCTAGGTCGGTTGTGGTTATTGGTATATGGTTGGTTACATAGACATGACACAGACGGGGCTCAGTTGAAAACGCGCTCACGCTCAATTAGCTCTCATTGCAAGAACTAGTGCTATAATAGCTTTAAGCAAAATTCTGAGGCCTGCTTGCGCAAGACCAGATTTAGCATAGATCTGGATTAAATTATCATTCTATCTCTGTAAACATCATCAACGAAACAAAGACGGAATTAGGATTAAATCCAAAACTAAGTCAATCCTTAATTATGCAAGTGGGCGTGAGTGAATTAGAGATGTTTATAAATGCCTTCATAATTAATTACAGATAAATACAAAATACGAGAAGAAAGTAAACTGAATAGATAAACTCGTACTTAAATTGCTGACTATAATACGGACTTACAATATGTTTATTTAATTATTCAAATATTTTGTAAGTCGGTATTAGGGTGTACTAACTTTGTGTCAAAAAAATTGCATGATAATGACATGATTAACAGATTCGTGACGACAGTCAAAGCGTTTTAAAATAGTTATTAGTGGATGGGTGATAAAAATATTATAAACTTATTCACTTGTTAGATAGGCGAAACTTAAAATTCAGTAAACAGTATTTCGATGTTCTCGTTTTTGCTTACCACGCTTATTCATATTGCTATGCTACGCGCTATAAACTGTTTGGCGTACGTTGTGCGAGCGGTGTGATGCGGGGTATGGTTGCATGCACAGAATAGAATAAAGGTTAGAAGGGCTACTCAGAGTATTGTGTCGCTCCAATTTAAGGATAGATCAGCGTGATCGCAAATTGACTAATCACAGTCACTATAGAAGCGGTGTGATTGGTGATTAAAAAAATGCGTCCAACCAGTCCCTTTTTCCTTGCAAGTCGCATTGGTAAACAATATTTTTATAACTTTTAAAATAATATTAGTAAATGAAATTAATTTAATCTCGGTGTTCAATGATTAATTACCTAGGTGGGTTGTAAGATTCGTGTTTGTTATTTTAAAATGAATTATTTTGTAAAAAAAAGAGGAATTTCAAGATTATTAACAATATTAGCCTTACGAACTAAACGTTTGCTGCAGACCGTAAGCCGCAAAAAGCGACAGCGCCCCTATCATGACATTGCCCTTCCATCCTCTATCTACTCCGTGGTTGCATGGGCCTCATGGGCTGGTTGTATGTGCACTAACGTGTTGTCGTGGGCCAGGCGCGGCGACCACCACGGAGGCGCCCGAGGAATCCACGCCCTCAGAGGTGGCGTCCGAATTGCAAAACAGTAAGTCCAGACCACCAACATTCGACACGTCCTATCACTATCACTTACACTGGCCACTTTGATTTGGACTTCCCTTTATTGATATTATTTCCCTATTTGTATCGTTAAGTATTATTATTACTTAGCTACAATTTTAAACGAAATGCCTTGTATTTTTTTATGGATAATTTACTTTATTATTTTTAATTTGAATACGTATACAAGTACCTGTCTATGTACATATTTTTATTATATTTTACTCAAAAATAATATTCCTCTAAATACAATTTTAAGAAAAGCTTATAAATTCTTAAAGTGCACACGAAGTGCTATATAAATCACTACTTTGCACATTGAACTGAATGTCAACTAAATCAATTTTAAAATTTTAGTAGAAGCGCTAATTTTTCGGCTTAACTCCTTTGGCTTCATAATCAATCACGTAAAAAGTATGTTTTATTGGCTATTCACTATACTACTTTACTAACAAAATAATAATACAAATTAAGACAATTAATAAAGCACAGTTACACTCTATAGGTAAACCGCGAAACTGACACGTTTCTGACGTCACTTTTGTTGTATTTTTCTCCCAAATAATGTACTCCATATTTTTTATTATGAATTAAATGTTCTTCTTCAAGGTAAAAGAAAGATCCTTTAATTTATAGTCATGATGAGGAGTACATTAATTGTGAGGGAAATTAAAAATAAAGGTGATAAAAGTGACGTCAGAAACGTCTCAGTTTTGCGGTCGACCTATAGTGTCTAGTGTATCACACGGTTTCCACCTAAGCGGAGAGAGGAGATGAGCGTGTTGTGATAAACAATCATATTACCTTACTTTCAAATTCTTTTCCGCTTTGGTGGATGACAAGCTTTACCTAACTACATGCCAAATTGATTATCTATTTTCTCTGCACTCCTACAGTTTAACGGGTAAATTTGGTGCGGTATACAGTCATAAACATTATAATATTTAAAGGCGCGTACGATTTGGAACCCTTTTGCAAGTGTACGTGTGTA
Source organism: Pyrausta aurata (assembly GCA_963584085.1). Taxonomy (NCBI): domain Eukaryota; kingdom Metazoa; phylum Arthropoda; class Insecta; order Lepidoptera; family Crambidae; genus Pyrausta; species Pyrausta aurata. Next base: position 34,465 of record OY757265.1, on the reverse strand, counting down.
TACTTTTTATTGCTCTTGGATTGTATCTAGTTCAATTTCTTATTTTATTACTTCATTGCGGACCCCGCATGAAGCAGTTATACTTCAGACCTACGTTAATTTGCTTTGGGCTAAACTATAATTTTATGATAGAGTCCAGTGTTTTGTGGCTAAATCAATTATTGCAGGCGCGCGATAAAGTAAAACCTGAAAAAACTATTGTAAATACGCAAAACAGTAAAAAAAAAACAACATCAATATCCATAATACTATGCTTGTACCCACTTCATGTTCATAGCGACGAAAATAAGAAGATCATTTTATAAACTCACTGTTTTACAATTCCAGATGCTGACAATGGTATTCACGTATGCGTGTGGATTCTAAACGTGGCGGCCATAATACAGTTGTATTCGTACTCCTTATTTAATTTATGATGTGATACTAATATAATATTATTAAACTTTATTGTTACTCAGTACCTATTAATTCTAATAAATTTTCTGTTTTTTAATTAACTTGGGAAGTATTATTCTAGTCTAAATCTGTATTGCTTAAATTAAGCAGGCCCGTTAGTTAGACATTTATATTAAAAAAAAAAGTTTTATTCCAAAACATTCGAGTATGATGTATTCGTAATATTATTATGAAGTCATCGTACGTATATCATAAACATCATTCAATTACGTAACAGCCGCAGCATTGCAGTAACCAATGATAGTATGACGATTTTGTTTGGATCATCTTTCCAACCACGGTTGCATCTCACAGGTTCTGAAAACAAGTAAATATAGATAATCAAAACCGAATAAATCAGGGACCTTTAGATATATGTATAACTAGCGGTTTCCTGCGGCTACACCTGCGTAAATGTTGGATCTCAAAAAATATAGTTATGACCTATGTGCTATTCAGATTTCGGATATATTATATTATTGTAAAGTTTTATCAAAATCCAACACCTAGTTCTTGCTTGCGTGAAGGAGTAACAAACACATATCCACCCTCACAAACTTTCGTATTTTTATTATTGATGTACTACACTTACCTAGATGTAAGAGTCTCTTCTTGATGGCGGTGTAGTCGGCCTGCGGCAGGTGCAGGCGGCACGTCACGTCGAGGCGGCCGCGGCGGCTGCAGCCCGACACGGGAAGCTGCGCCGTGCTCTCCACGTCATATAACATGTTGCTTCTGCGCCAAACGTGCTGGGTCTGTTGCGGTATGGGCTCGCTGTCAAGTTATCGTATAGGTTAAAAATGAGTATTATTAAACATGACGGGTCTAAACGAGAATAAAAAGTTATGACTAGTGCTATAATATTATATTACACACTGCTCGACGTTTTGGCTGTGTTACTACAACACTTGCAACTGCCGTGGTCACGAATCCATTGATTCGTGACCACGGCAGTTGCAATTGCAATAGAACGCGAAAGTTTAAAATCTTATCGAATTAATCAGTTAGGTATCAAACGACTGCCGGGAGTCGCATAATAATGGAACTTCTATTGTGTCTCGTTCACACATACTTGACGAGTTAAAATGAATCGCGTTTTTGAATGGTAAGTAATAGATATCTCGAGTTTTTGAATGGTTATAGATATATCTTTATTGCTCATCTTAAAAGTCACCAACTTTACAGAAAAATACCAGTGGCGGTCTTATTGCTATACGCGATCACTTCCAGACAACCTTTGGGTAAATCAATCTTAATCTACATTGTTTTTAAAGGCACCTAATACTTATTGACGTAAGAGAATGCTTTTGGCATTAAGTCCGCCATATAAATAATAATATTTTATTGAACTAAGTAGGAGGTAGTAGTACTTACTTTTCATATTCAACAGTCAAATCGGGCTGTGGATGAACAGAATGAGCATAACACGTAACTTCCACATATCGATTAAATTTATGCTCGAATAATAATTCGAACTCTTTCTCCGTCGCTGAAATTGTGTCAATAAATCATCAAGTAAGAAGTGCTTATAGTGCTTATTTCATGCGCATGTTTCCCCTGCCCACGTGGTAAGTAAGTAGTCTCACCTAAAACTTGCAAACTCTTCGTCTCTTGTATCTTCACACCATTTTTGTTAATTATAACACATTTGTAATCTCCACTGAGCTGAGGGTCGATTTGGGTTATTCGTATCGCGCGATACTGTTGTGTCGGTAAGGCTGAAAAGGGTTAACATTATTTGTGATATTTAACCGTACTCCGGAGGTAAGTACTTGTCTGATTAGTTGTAGGCGTTACCAGTTATTGTGTGAATAAAATATGAGTTCAAAAATGCGTGAATTTGTACTATGTCGCTGTTTGTTGGAAACGGCTTACGTGAAATTTCATATGACAAATCGACTCTTCCTTTCAATATTCCCTTGACTTGAGGCATCTGCGGTGGTGTCCATTCGTACACCGGTGCGTCACCTCCATTAAACCACCACTGCAGTGTGAAGTGACCACTCGGAGCGGTGTACTGACAGTCCAGTACAATATTAGTCGCGCCACTCTGCACTACTGGCGGCACGACTAGCCTTTCTATTTTCGCTGAATTTAAAACATCTGAAAATTAGCGTAGGAAGACAGGTTAAGTATACTAACGTAACGTATCTTAACTCTAAAATCGTATCTCACTTTATTATCTAAGGCGAAAAAGCGTATTTAATGACACTTACTGGCAAGAAACAAATATCCATTTAATAAAGAGTTAGGTAAATCCGTGGACACCATATTTTTTATTTGTCACACCATTCCACACCAAATGATACAAACTATAGTCCACCTAAACGCGAATGTATCTGGTTTACTGTGACACAGCATACAGACTGATAGCGAATCTTACTAGAGCAACTAACATGGAATTTCTGATCTCACTTTGCGCCGACACGCAACCGCAACGTAACGCATGCCTTGAGTAAATATAAAATTATAATATCACTAAATAGCAAGCCAGTAAGATAAGTATGTACATTTCGACATTGGCTTATTTATTTTTATATTTTATTATTTGGTTGGTTTTTGTTATTTGTATTGTATTGTATGCCTTCATTCTATTACTACATCATCTTTTACACACAATTTAAAAAAATAACATAAATGGTTTAAAAATATTTATTTGGTGTCCTTTTCACTTGGATAGGTACTACTTGTACATGAACTTAGCCTAGATATATAATAAACATTTGTTTTGCTGTTTTTTGTTTTGTGATAAAACAAAACTTTATCAGCAGAAATGGCAACTTTAGATAGCAAATGTAAAGGAAGAGGCGTTAAAATTGATTCATCTGAAATTCGAAACGGACGCTCTCTGAGAAAACCGAACTACCCTCGATTGGAAATAAATAAATTAATTAGAAAACTACTAGTTAGATAATCTTAGAGTTATTTATTGTTGTCTGAGGCGATGAATGTAATTTTATCCAAAGAATTTGTTTTTGTGCTGAAGACAAGACCTGTTGGAAGATGTCTTTCGATGTAGCCACACATAAATGCAACAGGCAACTTTATAATTTATTAAAGCCCTAAGGAAATTGCACATCAAACAATATTGTTTTCTAAAAGTACTCTGTTGATCTCCTATTTTTGCCTTGATTACATCTGTTTGCAGCTTACAACCTTAGAATTCAGCAATTAAAAATATACATTGTTGTTATTGTAACAGTACCTTATTCCTATCTTTTTCCCTTACAGAAGAAAATAATAAATAGCTGCCATATGGGATAGCTTTAAAATAATGCCTAATTAAATTATTATGTATAAAACATATTCTACAAAAAATTCAAGCTGAACACAAAAAAATACTTCTTCTAACGTAGCTTAGGTATTTGGTTACAAGTCTTGTAGGTACTTAATGTTTTTTTAAAGCTACCCCCCAATGCTTTAGCTAGGTATCTACTATGGCACCATCCTATTTGTATCATTGATTTGATTTGTGTCTGGCCTTAACTATACATTTTTATACATAAACTATAACTTAGTTCTTTGGCACCATGAATTACCTATTCCTATTTACAATTCTTAAATTGATTGCGTCGTTGTGATTAAATCTAATAACATGCACGAATAATTCTTAAAATTGATAGGTGTAAATTGTTAAACAAAGAAAATGTAAGTCTAATTTAATAATAATATAAAACAATACACATTTCATTTTAATAATATTGTCAACAATTTTGATACCGCGGAACGGAAGGGAAGTGTCTTTAGGCAACAAAATTGTACAAAGCTTAAACTTTGTCAAATGTTAAGTATATGTCTAAAATATTCTGTGTGATCAATGGTATACACAATTTGGTTCTAACACCTTCGCGCAATTAATATAAATACATTATTATGTCAATGATTTGGAGATCCGTAAAATGCGCGTTCATCCCCTGTATCTTCTACTTATTAAATAACACATACTATACATACATGATGTGCAAAAACAAATATCATATCTAGTCTGAAATTAGGAACTATTAATTCTGTAGAGCTACTGATTCTGGTAGTTTTCACTTTGGTGCATTTGTCTACAAAATATTGAAGCTTTTATAGTAATTTTTACAACTAGTTAAATGATTTTTTAATGTCTCAACTATGTTAGAAGCAATAAATCATAACAGTTATGTTGGAAACTGTTATGATTTATTGCTTTCCTGGTATGCTGCTCGGGCTTCCGCACATAATGTTGCAGGAATTATGTCTCGTTTTCCGAGGTCCATCCAAATCGACATCCGTCCCTGCCGCAACAGAGGTTAAAGCGACAGTTTTATCGAAATCAATGGTAGTGTACCCAATAGCGGCAGAAGGGACAGACCCTGAAGCACTGTGGGCGGCAGATGTGGGTTTCTCCATACTACTCTGCGATATGAGTCGCCCTCGCGGCTGGGATGAATATGATGCAGTGCTTTCATTTCTTGAACTGTTGTATGATTGAGTTTCAGGAGAAATTATATCTCTTGTACCCCTTGAAACTTCTTTATTACAATCTATATCCAATATTGCATAATTAACTTCCAATTCTTCAACTGGTGACATGGAAGTGAATGTATCAGATTCAGAGTATTTTTGATTGTGTTCTAATTTAATATTAAAGTTTAAATTTTGTTTGATATTCTTCACTGTGTCCCCTATGTCTCCAAGGGTGATGTTAGCATATGTATTGACAACGTCAGGTTTTTGATCCATCACAGCTAAGTTACAATACTCTACTTGTTTTGGTGTAAGTGGTGTCGATGGAGCTGCATCACTTTTATTGACATCGGCCATGTTGGATTCATTTGGTACAATATTAACATATAGTCGAGCTGCTTCCTGTTGTTCCATACTGAGTTGTGCATAATGCTCACTGCTGTTGCTGAGCGTTGGTGATAGTGTATTATTCACTTCTCTGTTTGGGATATTTTCATTCATATATCTGCTTTCTAGAAAACGAGTTTCATCTTCAATATCTCGCATTGTATTTAGAGCAGTTTCCTGACGCAAAGTGTTTCGCAAAATAGCCAAATCCCTTGAGATATCATTGCTGTAAACATGGCGTGGATCCAGCACAGCTTCAGATTGATTATTGTTATGTTCCCTCTTGAAATCCCTTAACTGATAAACATTAGTAACATGATTGCCATTTGTCTGAGCTCGTGGGTATAGAGGCATTACTTCTAAAATATCTGCACTAGATGGTGACCTTGGGGACTGAGTTACGGGTCTTGGAACAACTGAATGTGGTGCTATGTTCGTCAAGTTGTTATTAGGAGCTGATCTAACAGTATCGGTTTGACCATTGTCTATTGAAGACCGATGCGTTACACTTGCTTGAAGAGTTTGTCTACCTTGAGGTGAAGGCGTCAAACGTGTTACAGGATATGGAACAGAGTCATGAATCGCATTTCTTAGCTGAATTTGTTGTTGTAGAGTGTGGAAAAGAAGTGCTGCTCTTCTACATCTAAAGGCATAGATCCCTTCACCAGTTTCGCATCTTCTGCCTGGAATATAATAAATATAGTAAATAACATTTGAAAAATATTATGAAACCGAAAACTTACACATGCACGCACAGGATTCAAACCTCTGGTAAACAGGGTGAATGCTCTTACCAATTGAGCTACCATATTTCATATTTTTAATCGTGTACATCCGGGCAGCTGAGCCAGACGCCTATAGAGATCTGGCCTATCTAGGCTGATAACGAATCGTAGGTGACGCTGGTATATCCAGGTTTCATCGTAGGTGACGCAGTAGTTTTCGTGTAAAATCAAAAAAACTAGGCTCAGACAGCCAGAATTTCACATTTTCTGACACTCTGGATCTCAGCTCTCAGAGGGTTTCAAGGCGCTGTTTCTTATAAAAAGGGATGTGACGCGTAGGTGACGGCCATCCGAAGTAGTTTCATCCATTTTAATCCAATACTTTTCATGTCAATGGCTCAGACAGCCGGAAATCCGGTCGTCTGAGCCAACTTGTTTTTCTCTATATTTCACGAAATACTATGTTTCGGACAAATGTTTTAACGATATACTGATGTGACGACGTTAGTGACAGCTCTCGACCAGATTTGAACCTTCGTGACGCACGCGTTTAGGAGCTATTGAGAAAAAGCTGCTGGCTCAGACAGCCGGGAGCCACCCAGTTCTACCACTTCCAGGTGTTCTACGAAGCTGGAAACTCATCAAATCTGATGTGACGCGGACTCTGAGTAAGTATAATCGTAAGTGACGGCTCTATATGCCGGCAATCAAAAGTTATAAGCAATTCAATACTTATCCATACATTGATGCATTTGGGTGACCACACTTCGCACTTTTTATGGGAATGAAAATACAATATAGTAGAAAATGTAAGCAAAAGCCCCCATTTCAAGAATGTTGCTTTCACCTGCGTTTTTAATATGTAATTATGTAGTTAATAACTTCGCCGATGAAGGAAAATATGGTAATTATTTATGGTCTCAGGTATGATGTACTCTTTATTTGGAAATAACTACTAGTTTCAGTAAGGTACTACAGTATTAGAGTATTTCGTTAAGGTACTTCGTACTTACTCAACCCTCATCTCGTCCCATGTAATTACGGCCCACTTGGGACAAGATGCAAAAAAACAAAATTAATACTAACTTCATTTTGCAAGTCGTCTCCTGTTTTTATGGGTGGACAATATAGTCATTTATCAACTCGTCCCACGATACCTACAACTTTTATGGGACGAAATGCAGAAATCATAGATTTAATTACTTTTAGTAAATCTTAAACTTTCTCATCGTTTGAAATGAGGCATTTTTAAGAATTTCTAGTATAAAGGAGATGTACCAAAACAGGGATGTACTAAGAGGGTGCATTAAGACTTATGACAATAATAATTTAAAAGACAAAAATAAGGCCCTGTGCATGTATCCTGCACTTTTTATCATCTTATCAAAAAGTACGTCTGATCTAGTTTAAAGTTTGCCATAATTATTGAGTATTTGTTAACAGTGTCTACCCACGTACGTAGGCATTTTGTATAGATAATGATATTGACACATTTTATACATTTAACTATGTTTTACTCTTTCTTACCTTCTGATTAACTTTTATTTTTTTACGTGTTAATTAAATAGAGCTTGTAAATAAAATTTACTTACCGCAGAAGCGCGATGTTCACGTCTACACATGGATACGAATGCAATTATTTTAACTCGTGGTTATCGTGGTTGACGTCATAGTTAGTATTATTTAGTTTTTTTAAGTCATCAATTGTATAAATACTGTGATGTTGTTTGATTGACCCTAATAAATGAAAAAAAAAACTGTCAACAAACATGTTTTTTTTAAGTCGGTTCATCTACTTTAGCTTGGCAGTTATGGCACACAACACAACCAAACCCGGCTGACTTCCCGCTTGCAATAAACAAACAAAGTTCCAATGCACGTGCAGGACGACGCAAAGTATTCGAAATGACAATGAAAATTTATCTTCACTAGGCATAAGGTTCAAAATTACTTGTGCCCTCTAAAGTTGATAAGTATTTGAAAGATCACATAAAGGTTCGAATTTGCAGGTGACTAATTTCTATTCAGTTAACTCAAAGCGCGCAGTGTTGAAATTAGGCAAAAAGAGGGCGACATAGTGAAGCCAACAATATCTCTGCGATTTAAAGTCTATAATTGAGTAGCGCGTAGGGCTCCTCAACTCAACAATCAAGGCACGGCAAGCGTGCGCGCAAAATATTTCGTCCCATATAAGTTGTAGGCATGGCGGGACGAGTTGATAAATGACTACATTTTCCACCCATAAAAACAGGAGACGACTTGTAGAATGAAGTAAGTATTAATTTTGTTTTTTGCATCTTGTCCCAAGTGGGCCGTAATCACATGGGACGAGATGAGGATTGAGTAAGTACGAAGTACCTTACCGAAATACCCTAATACTGTAGTACCTAACTGAAACTAGCAGTTATTTCCAAATAAAGAGTACATCATACCTGACCATAAATAATAATCATATTTTCCTTCATCGGCTCAGTTATTAACTGCATAATTACATATTTAAAACGCAGGAGAAAGCAACTGTCTTGAAATGGGGGCTTTTGCTTACATTTTCTACTATATTGTATTTTCATTCCCATAAAAAGTGCGAAGTGTGGTCACCCAAATGCATCAATGTATGGAAAAGTATTGAATTGCTTATAACTTTTGATTGCCGGCATATAGAGCCGTCACTTACGATTATACTTACTCAAAGTCCGCGTCACATCAGATTTGATGAGTTTCCAGCTTCTCAGAACACCTGGAAGTGGTAGAACTTTTTCTCAATAGCTCCTAAACGCGTGCGTCACGAAGGTTCAAATCTGGTTGAGAGCTGTCACTAACGTCGTCACATCAGTTTATCGTTAAAGCATTTGTCCGAAACATAGACCATAAACCCTCTGAGAGCTGAGATCCAGAGTGTCAGAATATGTGAAATTCTGGCTGTCTGAGCCTAGTTTTTTTGATTTTACACGAAAACTACTGCGTCACCTACGATGAAACCTGGATATACCAGCGTCACCTACGATTAGTTATCAGCCTAGATAGGCCAGATCTCTATAGGTGTCTGGCTCAGCTGCCCGGATGTACACTTTTTAATCTTATAAGAATAAAAATAACACTAGTGTCATATTAAAAAAAAATCATTCAATAAAACCTAAGTATTTTTTATTAAATTAAATAATTTTTTTATACCTTTTTTTTTAAATTAATTAATTTAATTTAATATTCTGTATTTAAATATTTATTTATTGTATTGTAATTTATATGTAAGGATTTATATTGGGGAATGATAGGTGCCCCCAGGTGGCTTATCTTCTGACTTCATAGTAATCATTACTTTTTTTTACTGATTTTGTTGTTATAAATTATTTGAAATTTATTCCCATATCCAGAGCCAGAAAAAAATCTATCTGCCAACATGATGAATCTTCATTTGCCTTAGATAATCTTGAGTTTGGGATTACCTATTCTCTTCTAATTAATAAAGAAAAGTACAGGAAGAGTAGGTACTATAGACATACCCGATTCAAAACTGAATATTTCTCCTTCAAATCCATATCTTCTTAGAGAATGTAGTGGCCATACTGTGGAATCTCGACCTTCACGGTATAATATTATATCGGATTCAGTAATTTCAAGCTGACCTGCGCAGAGTTCTGCTCCGTTTTCGTCTATATTCACTACCCGGAAAACGTTCGGATGCAAGTCTGAAGACTCCTTTTTACTGTGCAAGCACCCCATTCCGTAACAAATCTAATGGCAGTCTTCTGCCTCCCTGTTCACGACATTGATATGATTTACAAGTCTTTTTGTAAGCTCTCTTTTAGCACTTTATTTCCACAAATCCAATTTTAACATGTTAACTTTACATTCAAGCTATTAGGCTTTATTTTATTCGATCTAATACGAAATTCACAACAAATCGTCCATCATCCCTCCTGATGGAATTGTTTCTGATTTGCCACGCTGTAATATAAGATCTGACATTGCTCGGCAAGTTGTAAATTCTAAATATATTTTTGCATAATCGCAATGCGTTTAAGAGATCGTTTGTAAATCTGCAATCTGCATCGAAAAAAGGAACACAGCAGTTGCTTTGACTGATACACTGACAGTAGTGACAGAAAAAAGGCAAACCTTCAAAATCTTTTTTTTTCCGTCCGTGTCATCATTAAACATCACATCATACCATCCATCGAAGACTAAGATCGAAGATTTTTTTCTTTCTCTATGGGAGGAACACATAGCAAGTGGAACAGAGTGGAACACACGCACAGTCTCTATCTCAGCTCCGCTGTCAATGTCATGATGACAGTTTGTCCTGCTGCTGCTTGCTTGTCATCCTTTACTCAAGAAATGAACAATCTTATGGAAAAAAGCGCGGGAATCGTCGGTTTGTGCGGTCGACTTTTTTTCCTCTTGAGATTTTTTATTGTTAAATATTGATAACTAAGTGGATCAGAGTAGAATAGTGTGTATATTTTAATTATTAATATTTATTTATAATAAGTACAGTTACAAACTTCGTCTATTGGTAAGTCTTACACTTTTCTTGCATGATCGAGCCTGAAGATCCTGGTGGGACAGAGGTCCCCCAGGATGTAGCTCACCACATAGAAATCTCGTATGCTACGGAGGAGACAGAGGGTTCTCAAAGAGACACGGATGCTTCTGAAAGTGGTAGAAGTAACTCAAATCGCAAGCGCGCGAGAAAACACAAGTCATGTAGGCATTGTAAAAAGCGTAAAAATCATCACAAAACTGCAGGCTCTTCAAGCGATTTATGTAATTGTTTAAGTGATAATGATGAACCTAACATTTTTATTAATAATCCACAAAACTTTGTTACTCCCGATCCTCCTACATCACAACCAAGTGCAATGAATGTAACTGAAAGCAAGGACCCTCGTTCAACATTTGTTGGTAGGACTCTTTACACAGCTTCAGACGCAGCCCCATATATAGTTCACGTCCAAAAAGAGCAGCCCCCACAGCCTCATAAGGAAGGTTCTTCTAACATCCATCCTATTACATTTGGCCGGTTTTTGCAACACAATAAATTTCAACACATTGTCAATGGTAGCGTAAAGAAAATTGGGAGGAACCGCATTGTAATCAATTTCTCAAATTTTGACGGTGCAAACAATTTTGTCACAAGTAATCTGCTGTCAAAATACAATTATAAGGCATTTATACCTGTGAATAATGTGACCCGCATGGGAGTTGTAAGAGGTGTGCCATCTGACTGGACTGATGATGAAGTAAAGACAAACATCTCTACACCTGTAGGGTGCGGGGACATTTTAAAAGTAAGAAGATTTAACAGGAAAGTAATGAATAAAGGTCAAGCAGAGTTCGTGCCCTCAGAGACAGTTGTCCTTACTTTTGATGGCCAGGTTTTGCCTAAACGAGTGTTTGTTTGTTACAATTCTTTACCTGTGGACTTGTACATATTTCCAACAATCCAATGTTTTAATTGTTGTAGATATGGACATGTGAAAAATCAGTGTCGTTCCACCCCAAGATGTTTTAAGTGTGGTCATGATGGCCACTCAGGAGATACTTGCTCTGTTGAGGAAAATGTAACTTGCTGCTTATGCTCAGGCCCCCATTGTGCCACTGATAAGAAATGCCCTGAATTTTCTAGACAGAAGGGAATCAAAGAAACTATGGCTAAGAATTGTCTATCTTATGGAGAGGCAATTAAATTACACCCCCCTGTAGGCAAGTCATATGCACAGGTATTAACATCTTCTTCACCCCCTCAATCAATAGGATACTCTTCCAGTTCAGTTCAGGCTAGAAATCAATCTTATACTAAGACAGTTTTCCTTAAACCCAAGGCCCCACCTAGACTAGGGAAGGGTTATGATCGCATTGCACACAATGAATTAGTTAAAGACTACAATGCTCCTTTGCCTGAAAATGGCTGTGCCCTATCTAAAGATGATTCTATCAGTTCTTTATCTAATTTGCCTGTTAGAGACCTATTGATTTTACTAATTCAAACTCTGTCCAAATCAAATATATCTTTACCGTCCAACGTTGCCTCCTCTATTGAAGAATTACATGAAGAAATCTCCCAAGATGGATCCAAGCCCACTGGTGCTGCAGTGGAATTGCCGCAGCATTAGTAGTAAGAAGTCAGATCTTTTATTTATTGTTAACAAGTATAAACCGTTTGCCATGTCTCTTCAGGAGACATGGCTCTTACCTCACTTAAATTTTAGAGTACCTGGCTTCTCTTGCATAAGAGAGGACAGGTCAGATGGTTACAGTGGTGTAGCCATCTTAGTTAAGCGTTTTGTTCCTTTCACACACATTCCTATTCCTCAACATGGTACAGGTTTCTCCATAGTGGCTGTCAGTATCAACAAAATATCATTTGTTTCATTATACATCCCTCACCCATCCACAAATGTTTATGATGAAGTTGAAAGCATTCTTCACAATATCCCCAAACCTATTTTAATCATGGGAGACCTCAATGCACAACACCAGTCTTGGGGAAGCTCAGTATCAAATACTTATGGATCCAGAGTTTTAGATATGATAGATCACCTTAATCTTTGTTTGTTAAATACTGGGCTAATTACACGTCGTACTGCTCCACACGAAGCAGATAGTGCACCAGATTTATCGATGTGCTCCCCTAATTTGGCATCCGGCCTAACTTGGTCAACTCTTAGTTCTAGTTTTGGAAGCGACCACTTCCCTATTTTAATAACATTTCCTAATCAAATGAGTAAACCATCATCAGCTAGACCTCCTCCCCGCTTGAAATATAAGTTGTTAGATGCCAACTGGTATGCATTTCAAAAGGAGGTTGAACGAAGAACCTCTTCTTTACCTACTATTTCTGAAAATAACCACTCTGAGTGCGCTCATGCTCTGGCCCAGGTAATCGTTGATGCAGCAGACGAAATTTTTCCAATTAAAAACACTCATGTTGTAAATAAAATCCCTTTTCCACCTTGGTTTGACAACGAATGTTTGACAGCTGTCAAAGAAAGAAAAGAAGCTGAGAAACGATACCGGTCCGAATCTACCACAGATAATTTTGAACACCTTATGGAAATAATGAATGCCACACGAAAACTTCTGAAGAAAAAAAAGTGGGATGGGTGGAGCACCTTCTGTTTATCCATTTCTCCTGATGTCACTCCGTCAGTAGTCTGGAGCAATATTCGACGATATCGATCTGTATTTAAAGAGCCCATTCATTCTAAACCTGACGCTGGAATAATTAACCAATTTTTAGATAAATTAGCCCCTCCTTCTGCGCCTTTAAATGATATCTCTCTCGTCCCTATAGAATACCCAGAGTTAAATGATCCTTTCACTCTTTCTGAACTTAAAGGCATTCTTTCATACGTAAAAGATTCCTCTCCTGGCAGTGATGGAATACCTTACTCTTTTTTTACTCATCTTAGTGATTCAACTTTGTCTTATTATTTATCATTAATAAATTCAATTATGTACAAAGGACAAGTCCCCTCATCGTGGAAATCCCAAGAAGTACTTGCTATGTTAAAACCTGGAAAGCCAGTCGCAGATGCTAATTCGTATAGACCTATTGCTCTTTCCTTAGTTATTGTAAAACTAGCTGAACACCTAGTTAAAAACAGACTCGAATGGTTTGTTGAAAACAAACGATTGTTAGGTACTAATCAATACGGTTTTAGGAAGGGCCGAGGGACAATGGACAATATTGGCATTCTTACAACTGACATTCGGTTAGCTTTCTCTCAAAACGAATCACTCCGGTGTGTTGATTCACATTCTTATACAAAAACTTGAAAAACTTAAAATTCCTCCAATTTTAGTAAAATTCATATACAATATTCTTTCAGAACGTTCTATTCGGGTTGTCTTGGATGACTCTCAATCTCTATCAGATGGCACTAGTGCCATGACCAGATTAGTGTGGAATGGCCTTCCACAAGGATCTGTTTTAAGCCCCATACTGTTTAACCTTTACACCTATGATCTAGAATCTTCTCTTAATAATAATGTTAATGTCCTCCAGTATGCTGACGATCTACTGTTATACGTTTCAGGTATTTCAATTTCAAATTTGAGCTTATCTCTAACAAATTCCCTTCATCTTCTCAAACTCTGGCTAGATGAAAATGGCTTAAGTATTTCTGTGCCCAAAAGCTCCGTAGTTCTGTTTTCTAGACTGCGAGTTGTACCAATTTTTTCTGTTCTTTATGATGGCATCCCTATTCCTATTCAAAATGAAACCAAATTTTTAGGCATAACATTGGATTCAAAATTGAACGGTGTTTCACATTGCTATGCCATTGTAGATAAATGCGAAAAACTTTTAAATATATTAAAATGTGTTGCAGGAGTATGGTGGGGGGCTCACCCTTCTTCTTTGAGATTAATATATAATGCATTAATTAGGAGCGTGCTTGATTACGGTAGTTTTTTCCTGGAACCTTGTTACGTAGTTGGTTTAAAAAAATTGGATACAATTCAATCTAAAGCACTAAGGATTATCGCGGGTGCTATGAAATCGAGCCCAATTAATGCACTACAGGTGGAATGTGTCGAGCCACCATTAAGATTTAGGCGCCAATACTTAAGTGACAAAGGACACGTTCGTAAATTGCCCCAGAGTCGTTTAATGTTTGAATAAAGAAAAGCATTAAGAGACTTGACTATATCATTTTGCAAAAAATATATTGAATTTTTAATACAATATTGTTAATTTACTTTGCTTTTATCTAGCGGCATATAAATCTACAAAAAAAATAGGACAACTATTGAATACAATTTCCTGTCCCCAACAATTGTTGTTTGGCAGAAAATAGCGGTTTCGAGCACTTATAAGCAAACTGACGACCGCTTAACGAAATGGCATATTGTGTCATACTGTGTCATGTGGCAGTTAGTTAAATAAGTAAGCGCTCGCAATCGCTATTTTAAGAAGGAAGATGACGTTTGCCTCCCATGGGTACTAACCTTTAAACCTACCAACCTCTTCCTAAAACTTGAAAAAAAACTGTGACAAGGAACTTCTTTTCGTTGGCTATTGTTTGCGTCATCGTAATTTTCACGCGTCACGCACCCTAGCGGGGCAGTTTTCTATGTTTGAGTTTTGGTGGCCTAGATTGCGGGTTTTCGACACAGATGGCGCTATGATCTAGAAAGACCAGTAGGCCTACCGCGCAAGTGTCGTCGGCATCGGCATCGACTTCATTTGACAGCCGACGGCACATTTCGTACCGCGCAACTTCCCAAGCCGAGCTGTCAGTTTAACAATCGACGTCGACGGTGAAAGCACAGATAACTTAAGGCAAAAGAACGAATGAAACGCTATGTTTGACAGTAAATGGTACCGCGCAAAGAAATCCAAACCGACGTCGATTTGCGAACCGTCGACTTGAAATGTCATTTCAATACGGCATCTCATGAGTCGTCGATTTGATTATTTTGTTTGTAAAAACGTTTGATTGTTCCAATTTTAGCCTGCTTTTTTGAATTATTCTGCTTTCTAGCGGTTTAAAGCACACTTTATCTTTTTATTTAAATACTTAATTGTTTTTGCTGTTGTTGTTTTGTTTTCTTTGTGATTTAGAAGGCAGGCGGCGATACCATGGCTTGGGTGGCACTCATGGTGGCTGCGGAGAAACAGTGGCTGAAGAAGATAAACATCAGACGCAGAAGGATGGAGCGCACACAGGCCCGGCCGATGTTGCTTCCCGACAACGATTTCATCGGACGGTTTCGCTTATATAAAGCAAATTTTGTGAGGCTACGTGAAGATATTGTACCACTCTTGCCCACAAATGTAAGGACCAGTGGGATAAATCCCGAAATTAAGGTACGTATGTATACGTGGACAATTGGTGGTGGCAAAATGTGGCATATTCAATGATTCTTCCAGACATAGGGCCAATTGTGACCTCATACATATATTTATGTTTACAGATACTGACTGCATTGAATTTTTATGCTACCGGTAGTTACCAAAGTAGTGTGAGGGAAAATGACTTTCTTAACCTGAGCCAACAATCAACATCCGATTGCTTGCGTGATGTAACAAAGGCTCTCAAGACTCCTGCCATTTTGAGGAAATATATAAAATTTACTCGAACCCAGACGGAACGAGTCTCTGTAGCACTGAGGTACTTAATTTTGATTCTATTGCATTAATGGTAGAAAGTTACAATAAATAAATATTGAAATACCTAATACTAAGCTATTTTCAGATTTAATAAGAAGTTTGGATTTCCTGGGGTCATCGGCTGTATAGATGGGACCATGTGGCTATAATAAGACCAAGCGATCATGAAGAGGCATTCTACAACAGAAAGAGCTACCATTCCCATAATGTTCTTGCAGTGAGATATTATGTGGACTCATATGGTACTTAAAATATAATTAGGATTAAGTTAAAATACTTAAGTTTAATTGTTATTTAAGTGGACTTATGTGGTCCTTAAAATGTAAATTATTATCCTGAAATACTTAAGTTCAAATATGTTATTTATGTTGACTTATATGGTCTTTGAAATGTAAGTATTCTCGGCTGAGTTTCTTGCCCATTCTTCTCAGTAATTGGTGTAATCTAATTGGGTAGATATTTTTTAATAAACGACATTTTAAAAGTGTTAGCTAACCAAACTTCATTTTAAAATTATGATTCTGATTAATCTATGTTACCTCTCCTTTAAAGAGTGTTTGGAAGATGATTATAGAAGGAATTTTGGGAGTTGGGTTTGATAGAAAAACATTTTTAATAAAACAATTGTTTATATTAAGGAAAACATTTTCAATAGCTTTAGTTAGGTACGGGCGACAGCACATCAAGCTACTACACCGTGGTAGTTTTGATTTACGGCTAGGGGTTCTTGAGTAAAGGTATTGATTGAAAAATAACTTATTAATTTCAATACCTACCCAATGTATGTAAACTTTTGTACAATGTAAGTAAATTGCTTCGCGCCGCCTGTATTTTCTCTGTATAGACCAATGGTTGACTGGTAGAGAATGCTTTAAGCATTAAGTCCGCCATATGTACCTTTTGTTTGTGCATGAAGTGTAATAAATAAGTAAATAAATTACAACGTTATTATTATAGTTAGTAGTAGGTTTTTTATTTCAAGAAGTGTAGCTGCTGCATCCTCTTGGGCGGATGCACTTCTCTCCTGGGCCACGACTGAGCGCCCAAGTAGCGCCACCACTCGCTCAAAGAGCGAAATCCTGCACTCGTCAGCCTCGAGCCTGCGCTGGTCCAGGGCAAGGCGGTTTTGCTTCGCCTCCCATGCCCAGCGCGGCTGCGGAATTTCCGCGGGGTCTGGAAAAATAAAAACGGTACTGAAAACAAACCTGCAGTGCCCTTGTCCATGTCGGAACCGATACTATTTTTAAGGCGGTCAACACAATGCACCGCGCTCCGTCGCAGAGCGCAAGTTTTACAAAGAAAAACGAAACTGCTTAGTTGCAGATAAATAAAAGCATTATGTGCAAAGCAAAGTGTTCGTATCAGACCGTTCACAAACTGTCAGGAGCCTTAACAATTCAGACTGGTTATTGTTCTTCATCTGTTGCTTTATGAAAGTTTACCATGAATACAAGGCTTATGAAGTAAGCTAAGAAAAACAAAAACATACATCGAATGGGATCCGCACTACCTCATCCCCAACACTGCCTGTCTCCCAATGATGGAAAAAATCCTCTCTTCCACTGGAGTTAAAACTTCAGTGGAAGGAGGACCTCCTCCTGTCTCTCCATGAAGCTCACGAGGAGCTACATCTGCAGCAAACTTACCTTTCTTGCCGCTGGCATCTACAAAATACATACGAATGAATTCACTATGATAATATTTGTTAGATATTATCTAACAAATTTTGAGTAAGTAAGTAATAAAGTGCAAAACAATGTTTACATTTCCTCAAATATTTATCACGAAATCACAGAATATAAAACGAAATATAAACGTCAAAAAATTATTTAACCGGCTGTCAGTGTCATGTCAACAAACACAGATTATAATTATAATAGAATAATAAATTTTTCGTTCCGTTACCGTATCACGCGTTTAATGAAAATTGAATAAAAAACACTAAACACCACGGAATTCAGTGACTTTTTTTATGAAATCAAGTAAACTCAGATTAAATTTTCCTTGGAGTGCCTTTCAACCAACAAAATCGTAAAAATACTTCAACAACATTTTTGTAATAAATTGAATGTGCTGCATAGAACGGACCGCAAGTCGACGGCTATTTTCCATTCATTCTCGTTCTCGACGCTCGGCAAATCGACGCTAAATTATTTGCGCGGTACGGATTATTTGACAGCGTCGGCATCGGCATCGTTTTCGACGATTCAAGTCGACGACACTTGCGCGGTAGGCCTACTGTAGGCCTACCGCGCAAGTGTCGTCGGCATCGGCATCGACTTCATTTGACAGCCGACGGCACATTTCGTACCGCGCAACTTCCCAAGCCGAGCTGTCAGTTTAACAATCGACGTCGACAGTGAAAGCACAGATAAGATAGGGCAAAAGAACGAATGAAACGCTATGTTTGACAGTAAATGGTACCGCGCAAAGAAATCCAAACCGACGTCGATTTGAGAACCGTCGACTTGAAATGTCATTTCAATACGGCATCTCATGAGTCGTCGATTTGATTATTTTGTTTGTAAAAACGTTTGATTGTTCCAATTTTAGCCTGCTTTTTTGAATTATTCTGCTTTCTAGCGACTAATTAAAGCACACTCTATCTTTTTATTTAAATACTTAATTGTTTTTGCTGTTGTTGTTTTGTTTTCTTTGTGATTTAGAAGGCAGGCGGCGATACCATGGCTTGGGTGGCCCTCATGGTGGCTGCGGAGGAACAGCGGCTGAAGAAGATAAACATCAGACGCAGAAGGATGGAGCGCACATAGGCCCGGCCGATGTTGCTTCCCGACAACGATTTCATCGGACGGTTTCGCTTATATAAAGCAAATTTTGTGAGGCTATGTGAAGATATTGTACCACTCTTGCCCACAAATGTAAGGACCAGTGGGATAAATCCCGAAATTAAGGTACGTATGTATACGTGGACAATTGGTGGTTGCAAAATGTGGCATATTCAATGATTCTTCCAGACATAGGGCCAATTGTGACCTCATACATATATTTATGTTTACAGATACTGACTGCATTGAATTTTTATGCTACCGGTAGTTACGAAAGTAGTGTGAGGGAAAATGACTTTCTTCACCTGAGCCAACAATCAACATCCAATTGCTTGTGTGATGTAACAAAGGTTCTCAACACGCCTGCCATTTTGAGGAAATATATAAAATTTCCTCGAACCCAGACGGAACGAGTCTCTGTAGCACTGAGGTACTTAATTTTGATTCTTTTGCATTAATGGTAGGAAGTTACAATAAATAAATATTGAAATAACTAATACTAAGCTATTTTCAGATTTAATAAGAAGTTTGGATTTCCTGAGGTCATCGGCTGTATAGATGGGACCATGAGGCTATAATAACACTAAGCGATCATGAAGAGGCATTCTACAACAGAAAAGGCTACCATTCCCTTAATATTCTTGCAGTGAGATATACACTTATTATGTGGACTCATATGGTAAAATATAATTAGGATTAAGTTAAAATACTTAAGTTTAATTGTTATTTAAGTGGACTTATGTGGTCCTTAAAATGTAAAATTATTATCCTGAAATACTTAAGTTCAAATATGTTATTTATGTTGACTTATATGGTCTTTGAAATGTAAGTATTCTCGGCTGAGTTTCTTGCCCATTCTTCTCAGTAATTGGTGTAATCTAATAATAATTGGGTAGATATTTTTTAATAAACGACATTTTAAAAGTGTTAGCTAACCAAACTTCATTTTGAAATTATGATTCTGATTAATCTATGTTACCTCTCCTTTAAAGGGTGTTTGGAAGATGATTATAGAAGGAATTTTGGGAGTTGGGTTTGATAGAAAAACATTTTTAATAAAACAATTGTTTATATTAAGGAAAACATTTTCAACAGCTTAAGTTAGGTACGGGCGACAGCACATCAAGCTACTACACCGTGGTAGTTTTGATTTACGGCTAGGGGTTCTTGACTAAAGGTATTGATTGAAAAATAACTGTTATTAATTTCAATACCTACCCAATGTATGTAAACTTTTGTAGAATGTAAGTAAAATACAACGTTATTATTATAGTTTGTAGTAGGTTTTTTATTTCAAGAAGTGTAGCTGCTGCATCCTATTGGGTGGATGCACTTCTCTTCTGGGCCACGACTGAGCGCCCAAGTAGCACCACCACTCGCTCAAAGAGCGAAATCCTACACTTGTCAGCCTCGAGGCTTCACTGGTCCAGGGCAGGCGGTTTTGCTTCGCCTCCCATGCCCAGCGCGGCTGCGGAATTTCCGCGGGGTCTGGAAAAATAAAAACGGTACTGAAAACAAACCCTTGTCCATGTCGGAACCGATACTATTTTTTAAGGCGGTCAACACAATGCACCGCGCTCCGTCGCAGAGCGCAAGTTTTACAAAGAAAAATGAAACTGCTTAGTTGCAGATAAATAAAAGCATTATGTGTAAAGCAAAGTGTTTGTATCAGACCGTTCACAAACTGTCAGGAGCCTTAACAATTCAGACTGGTTATTGTATTTCATCTGTTGCTCTAAGAAAGTTTACCATGAATACAAGGCTTAGGAAGTAAGCTAAGAAAAACAAAAACATACATCGAATGGGATCCGCACTTCCTCATCCCCAACACTGCCTGTCTCCCAATGATGGAAAAAATCCTCTGTTCCATTGGAGTTAAAACTTCAGTGGAAGGAGGACCTCCTCCTGTCTCTCCATGAAGCTCACGAGGAGCTACATCTGCAGCAAACTTACCTTTCTTGCCGCTGGCATCTACAAAATACATACGAATGAATTCACTATGATAATATTTGTTAGATATTATCTAACAAATTTTGAGTAAGTAAGTAATAAAGTGCAAAACAATGTTTACATTTCCTCAAATATTTATCACGAAATCACAGATTAATAAACGAAATATAAACGTCAAAAAATTATTTAACCGGCTGTCAGTGTCATGTCAACAAACACAGATTATAATAGAATAATAAATATTACGTTCCGTTACCGTATCACGCGTTTAATGAAAATTTAATAAAAAACACAACACCACGGAATTAAGTGATTTTCTTTATGAAATCAAGTAAACTCAGATTAAATTTTCCTTGGAGTGCCTTTCAACCAACAAAATCGTAAAAATACTTCAACAACATTTTTGTAATAAATTGAATGTGCTGCATAGAACGGACCGCAAGTCGACGGCTATTTTCCATTCATTCTCGTTCTCGACGCTCGGCAAATCGACGCTAAATTATTTGCGCGGTACGGATTATTTGACAGCGTCGGCATCGGCATCGTTTTCGACGATTCAAGTCGACGACACTTGCGCGGTAGGCCTACTGTGCAAGAGATTGAACCTACACAATTTATTTCGTTTTATGTGAAAACCCCGCTATTTACGGCTTATATTACTTTATATTATTTTAAAAGGCGAAGAAACGAACCCATAAAATTAGTTTTGGTCGTGACGCATGGATTTTTACTTTTGGGGCAAGCAATGTATGGCGCGCCGACCGCCTCCTTTATATTTCGTGTACTTCAATGCTATAACCATCCGTTATACAACAAACTTGGCAGACTCTCTGGCTTAGTTGAAAATTCTCCTTATTGGTCACACAAATCTCCGCCCTGCTTAGTTCAAAGTTTTCGAAAGTTTATGTCCATTCAAGCACCAATACACAGATCATCAACCCTTCCAGTTTTCACCGTAAATTTTGAATCATTAATACTTAACCCAGTTATACATTTTAATTTGGATATTGACAAAGACGACAAAAATATTAACTTCAAATTCATGCAGATTTTAGATGAACATTTTCCTGATTGGCATTATATTTATAGTGATGCTTCTAAACATTCAACTGGTAATGTTGGTGTTGGAGTTTTTCATCAGCAACTCCACATTGTACAGAAAATTAAACTACCTGTAGAGTGTTCAGTTTTTACTGGTGAATGTATGGGCCTATACAAGGCAATTGAATATGCACTCCTTTTCAAGTTGAAGAAAACTATAATTTTTTCAGATGCCAAAAGTGCATTACAGGCTCTCCTTAAATTCCCTTTGAAAAGTAATGTTAGTTATCCTATTATAATTGAATGTAGGAAATTGCTTTACAAATGCCACATAAATGGTTGCACAATAAATTTTGCTTGGGTTCCTAGTCACTGTAGCATTTCTGGTAATGAAAAAGCTGATAAACTTGCTAATGAGGCCGTGGATTGTGGCGACTTACATCCATATAAAAACTATTGCCATGACTTGTCTGCTACCATTCCCAAATCCGATCTTAGGATTGCCTGGGAGGAAGATTGGGAACTTACAAGTCAACTTAAAGGTAAAAACTATAAACTTATACAAAATTATATTCCTGTTAAGCCGTGGTTCTCAAATATGAAGCTGTGTAAACTTGCTACCACCGTTTTGATTAGAATGAGAATAGGCCACGTGTGCACTCCCTTCTTTTTGAACAAAATCCATATTGTAGATAATGATATTTGTGCATGTGGTTCTGATGTGGGAGATCTTAACCACGTGATTTTTAATTGCAGTCTTTATGATCATACTAATTTCGTAAGTTCACTTTTAGCAGCCCACGTTCCTTTTCCCACTTCCATCATGTGCCTTTTAAGTTCAAATGACCACAATATTTATACTATTTTATCTTCTTTTATAACCTTAAATAGTATTAAAATATAATTACTAGTGTTTCGTTAACGCACCAAAAAATACTTATTTACCTTGACAATTTACTGAATTCATGGATATTATACTAAAGACTTAGTTTCCCCTAAATTGACTGAAGAAATAAACTAACCTATGACAAGGCAGCATGGTCCTAAGACCTTAGCCTGGAACAAAGATACAAAAAAAAAATGCTTGCGCTTTGTTGTCAAATCTTAGTGTCAAATGCATATTATTATACATATATTATTCATCTGTGATATTATTCATCTGTGGTCAAATGTTTGTTGTTCTTTTTTCTTGGTTCTTGTTCATCATCATCAGTCAGTTGAATTTATCTTGGTAAATGGTAATTTTTCGTAAATTTTTGACCACTTCTTGTCAACAAATTGGTTAATATAATAATTGCATGTTTGTTCTAGTATTTGCTTTGAATTACTTAAACGTGAATAGTGGCTAGTCTTAGATTATTCATGCAGGCGACTTTACTAGAAGAGGAAACAGTGTTGAAAAACAGCTGTAGGTAGACCTAGACACAATTGTATGGACAACTTTTTATTATCATAAAATAAAGTGCCATGTCTTGCGAAGTTGAACAAATCGCTGACTGTGGAGATATATCCAACCTAGGTAGAGCTCTCTTCATAGCAGAACGTGAAGGTAATATTGTATTTCCTTTGTTTTTCCAGGCTTTATTGGTACTGTGTGATATTAGATCCCGTATTACTTTTAATTTTCATTGTTGCTAATTTGTATACATGTTTTTTAAATTATTTTATTTTTTTTATAAAAAGTATAAGGGTTATAAATCATTTGCTTGAATAAATACATAATTTATTAACATATTTTGCCATCACACTTCCATTTTCAACCTTTTATAAAAACAAGCAATCATAATACTTTAATTTATGTCTAGTATATTGTGTTTCAGATACAACATGGTTAACACAGTGCTCCATTTCACTGTCGTCATGTGGCAATCTGCTTGCAGTAGGCCATAAGAATCGTCTATGCTTGCTCACATCTCAGTGGATCAGTTCTTCTGATACTAACACATACTTGGTTTCTTGGAGTGGGACATTACCAGGTGATATAACTACTGTATTGGCCTTACCAATATGTCCATCACAGCAATCGTCACAGGTTAATTATTTCTTAACATAGCTTAATTACTCAATTTTAGATAATTTTGAGCGCTTTATTTAATATGTTTAAAATATATTTTTTTATTGTAATGTATGCTAATTGCAGAATGGTCCAGATTGGTTCTGTATCATTGTTGGTTTCAAAAATGGCAGTGTTGGCTTTTACACCAACACTGGACATTTGTTACTTCTGGAGAAACTTGATGAGAAGCCAGTGATGAAGATATCCTGTCACACTGGTACTTATGGAACTTTGCCTGATGATATTCACATCTTATTTCAAACTTGTGAATGTGTGGTGTCTGGACCCAGTTTATTCCAAACACTAAGAAATGCAAAAGCGCAACTGGCAAAAGGT
Source organism: Pyrausta aurata (assembly GCA_963584085.1). Taxonomy (NCBI): domain Eukaryota; kingdom Metazoa; phylum Arthropoda; class Insecta; order Lepidoptera; family Crambidae; genus Pyrausta; species Pyrausta aurata. The sequence continues at coordinate 10,198 of OY757265.1, read as the reverse complement.
AACTGTAATATATTTGTTTTAAAGTTGGAATAAGATAAATAATTTTGAAGCCTATTTCATCATTATGAAGATATTTCTGCATTCCCAAGCGGTTGACTGGTAGAGAATGCCCTAAGGCATTAAGTCCGCCAATTGTACAATATACAGTGCAATAAAGTTTAAATAAATAAATAAAGTTTCATACCTTGTTAAACATTATTTAAAATATTTTTTTAGTTCAAGCTGGAATACAAGCTGACTATACTGTTGACAGCAGAAATATTAACATTAGAAAATGGATATTTACGGATCAAGATAACATTAATGATGCAGAAGTAGTAGGCTTGGAATTGAAAAATGCATATGACCATTTGCTAGCTGCCTCAACTTATGGTGGATATGATACTTGGTAAGTTATTTATTTCTTATTTTTTTAAGTATAGTTAGTAGTAAATACTACCACTAGTATGTGGCCTACAATCTTTACTTACTTATATCTAGTAAGTCCTTGTCCCATTCGTCCCAAAATATAAAGTTGTAGTCATCTTTAACTTTATATTATTGTACTATACCTATACATATGTGTGATGCATTGATCACATGCACCATTCATTCGGATTTCATTCGGATTCAGACAACTACTTGATATGATTACATATGCTGGGCTGGGCCAAACCTACCCGCATTATTCATGTGGATAAGTAAGTCATCGCCTGAGGTATAAGAGCGGTAAGAGGAGGTGGGCGGGTTGTGAATGAAAAACTCACAGGTTTTACAACGTAAAACGCACATACCTGTTTACCGGCTTGCACACTAAGTGACCGACCGCTGTGTCACACAGCTGACAGTGTTCGACCGCTTAACGTGGTTTCTTCGCAATTGGCCGCCATAAGCGATCAGCCGCGATGAAACCGCGCTAAGCGGTTGAACTGCTCAAAGGCGCGTCGATCATAAACAAAATGGATGCCGTCGAGATAGCTTGTGTTATTATTTTTACTCCCGAAAACAACGAAAGAAAAAGAAAAATAAAAGGTACTGGATTCATCCTTTGCTAGAAACACGCAACGAATTACTACAAAACTTATGTCCTAATGCATCGGTGGCTCGCCGCAAACTAAAATCGCCAGTGCGTATATACAAGACGGCGGCCAGCCGCAAAGCGGGCCGCAGCTCTCCATTCAACCGCCGCGGTTGAAATTTTGTGGCGGTTAAGTGCGTACAATCACAGGCGATTGCGTATTAAATCAGAAAAGCGGCTAGCCGCGCGGTTTGCCGCCCCCGCGGTTAAACGCTAGTGCGTAGAAGCGCTAACAAAGAACGAGACGGAGTTTCCACCCTCCCTGTGTGCTGTCTCGCTCGCGTACTTAAAGTTGTCCACACCACATGTCTTCGTTGCCGTCCTTTTGGGTGTCTGGCCTTCTCGTACTAACGATATTTAATCATTTTTTTTATACATTGCGGACTCTTTCGCGATGTCTAAATAAATTCGGCTCGCGTTATCTGCCAGATACTTCATACGAAATGACAATCCATCGTCAGGTGTCTGGCAGATAACGCTAACCAGGAGTTATTTCGAATTATTCGTTGGTTAGTGCTTATTTGTCGATTTGTTTAAAACTGCCTCGGTGGCGCAGCGTCGAGAGGGTCGCATTTTAAAGCAATGGCTGCGCCGGAGGTCCCAGGTTCAATTCCCGGGTCGGGCCAAAAATATGTACCGGAGTTTTTCTGTGCAGAAATTCTCAGGGTAGCCCGGAGTTTGGAAGTTGGCGGTGTTTCACCCCCGTGTCTCGGAAAGCACGTTAAGCCGTTGGTCCTGCGCCTGATCTCTCTCCGGTCGTGTCAGATTGCTGTCCCATCGGGCTTTGAGAGTGAAAGGAATAGAGAGTGCATCTGTGTTTGCGCACACACTTGTGCACTATAATTTGACGACCGATTTGGCGCAGTGGTTAAGAAATTGGCTACTGCGCCAGAGGTCGCGGGTTCGATCCCCGCACATTACAAACATTTGTGTGCATGAACATGTCTGTTTGTAGTGGTCTGGGTGTTTTCTATGTATAATATGTTATGTATTTACAAAAAAAAAAGTATTTAAGTATGTTTATAACCGTTGTCTGGTTACCATAGTACAAGCTTTGCTTAGTTTGGGACCAGATAGCGCTGTGTGAAATGTCCAAGGATATTTATATTTATATATTTATATTTCCCGCGCAGTCGGTTAGTCGTTGTGACTGGCCACCGCTGTCGAAATCGGCTAGGGGGACTATGTTTATTATTTGTCGATAGTGAAACACTTGTCTTGTATAGGTATCGATCCGTCCCGCCCGTCAATTCACTGATTCTTGGAGCTGGTGGGAAACCATATATTGGTTTTCATTACGCACTCGAAGGAGGAACAACGCCGCCGCTTCAGGATGTTGCGAGAGCTGTCGCCAACAAGATTAAATCAGCACTGCCGTAAGTATTTAAAAAAAACTCACTTAGTTCTACTTCACATTTGGATGACCGTCGCATGCAGCGCCTCTGCCCCATTCTATAATTTAGCCGCTCAGATAATGTTTTTTTGTCATTTTCTGTTTTGTCAGTAAAGATTGACAAAGTAAGGAAGTATGAAATTCTTTCCTTTACATTTTGTGTCAAAATTGAATACGTCAAAATAGCATACTCTGAGCGGCTAAATTATAAAAACTATACTATAACTTTCATTGTTTCGCTATTATAGTCCCCAGTTGCCTCGCTGTTTGCGACCTAATATGAAAAAGCTCAGATTACTACAGTTTCAAAATTACTGAATCTTTTTTAAGCATTCATTTATTTGCTGTTACTTGCAATATAAACACCTTAATAATCGTCTCTATACCTTTACAATAAGGTTCTTATTCGTACGCGTCTGCATTCATTTCAATGCTCGTGGTGTAGGTTCGAATTGTGTGTTCAAAAATGTACTAATTTGTTTACTAGCGGTTTCCTGCGCCTGCGTCCGCGCATTATTTTACTCCCTACTGTAATGTAATAAAATTAAAAACGAAATGTTCTATGGCTTATTAGCCTTCCCTGATGATAAATAAACTATCTAACTGGAAAACATTTATTCTAACCGGATTTGTGGTACCTGTGATCAGCGAGTTCTATTTGTTTACTAGCGGTTTCCCGCGAATTCCTCTGCGCGTTTTGATTTTTAAAATAGCGTGGTGGAGTTGTAATTTTTATTTTTTGTGTGTGTCAAGTAAATAATTATTCTATTCTATTCTACCGTCGTAGCGTGGTGTTCTTTAGCTTATTACCCTGATAAATAAACTATCAAACTCAAATAGAGCTATTCTTAAATAAGTTATTATTTTCAAAGTAAGAGTGAACAGGCTTTTGCTGGGTGAGCTTGCTCCATCGTCGTCTCCGTCTATGCCACTGGTCTAGCCTGGAGACAAAAGCGAACCCATTTAAAATAAAAAAATCTAATTGGACTCGTAGTTCCTGTGATGAGCAACTTTCCAGCTTTATAATGTTAGTACATATTTCACATGTGACATGCAGGGGCTGGCTAGGCGGGAGCAGCTCGGACAACGCTCCTCAGACCTCGGAACCTTCAGTCCGCGCGGAGAGCCTCACGCTACGCAGCGGGCTGTTCGACGCGCAGCGACAAGGGACCTCGGTGGTGGTCTCGCCCGACCGCCGCCTCGCCGCGGTGGCGGACAACCTGGGCCGCGTGGCCGTGCTCGACGTGAAGAAGGGACACCTGATCCGCCTGTTCAAAGGGTACAGAGATGCGCAGTGTGCGTTTGTTCAGGTAAATATCATATTATTAGCGGTCCCTGAGGGAGTAATCCCTTTTCTTCCGTCGCATGATATTTTATTTTAGGCCATAAAATAGCCTTCACCGATTAATAAGATAAAAAAAGTCAAGTTAGCCTGTAAGCATCCCAATGCTGGGCAAAGGCCTAACCTCAAATGTGAGGTAGTATGAGACATACTCCACCACGCGGGCTCAGTGCGGATTGGCGGAGGGGTGTTTGCAAGGCAAGCGACCAACCTTGCTCAGATTTTATCATAGGGCCTATAATTAATAAGATATCTATCACAAGAATATTTTTTCAAATCAAACCAGTAGTTCCTAAGATAAGGGCATTTAAGCAAACAAACGTGGCAATGCACCGTCACGCACTGCATGGTTGGCATAAGTTTTTTTATTTTTTTGGTTGTTTCTGTTTTGTGTAAATACATCATGTTATTGTGTATGGAATTATCTTGTGAACTCGCTTAAATGTGTGTGTTTGTGATGTCCTAAATTGTTAAACTCATTTTCTTTTTTTTTACTTTTATTAAGTTTAGATGAAATGTCAATGAGTACAATTCCACATACTCATCATTACAGTTTTAACTAGCATGGATCCGCCTAACATGCATTAGTACTGAGCGCTCCGTGCGCACACTGGGTGTGTCTCCTTAAATATCCAAGTAGATTAATGATGAAAATGATAAGTTGACATGACACCCGTATTGAAAATTTATTCCCGTTGGTATATAATTTTCAACCTTGCTTATTAATTTTACAGATTTTTGATGCTGATCACAAGAAACCTCAAATGTCTACAGTGAAAGAAATCAAAAGAGCGATGTTTCTGATTATCTACAACCCAAAAAAGGGCTTGATCGATATAAGGTTGATGCAGAGAGGTAATCGAGTGGCGGTATTCACGGCCACTAAGAACGGACAACTCATCTATAACACCTGCGGATTGGTTGGAGCCGAGAAAAATTATACCCACAAGAAGTTAAACTTACCGGAATTTCAATGTGTTCTAATAGATCCTGATGGAAAGTTGAAAAGGTTTACTATACCGTTCTTTTACGCTTTAGATGGAGAACATTCAGAGAGATCTAAAGACCTGCACACTCTGCGGGAGTTACGCGATAGTATAAAGAAAATGACAACTGCGACCGAAGATTTCGAAGAAGATATCATCAGTAGAGCTGCAGAGCTTAAGACGTTACAGCTGAAAAAGCACTGCTTGGAATTGTTGATCCGAAACCACGAAATTCCTCCAAAGATCGTTATGTCGTGCTTAAAAATATTTTGGGAAAGTATCCAACGTGATGGTTTGAATGCACAGGAGGAGGAAATTAAGACGTATTTTGTTAATCTGGGACTATTAACTCTGTTTTATCGTAAAATAAACAATGAGAACACGGATGACATGGAAGAATTGCTTTCTAAAATCGGTAACGACATCGATTTGCCGACAAATGTACATGTGCACAATCCAAATGACTCGGACGACTCAACGCACGGTTTTCATCTCTTAGAGGATGACAGTTGTATTCTTGAAAGATTGTTGCATTTAGCACAAGAGAGCGATTACAAAGAACATCCGCATGCGAGAGTGAAGTTCGCGGATACCAATACGAATAACTACAAAGAATTCATTTCCAGCTTTGCGCTGGATCGAAACGCAAGTTGCATATCATTAAAGCCAGATTTGTCTGCCGAAAAGCTGAACAGTCTCGCGTCGGATACGTTCAAATCCATATTAAAAATGAAGAATCTATCAGCTCTGACCCAGTTTATTGCGAAGAGTAACATGGACCCTAAGGGCGTCGTACAGCTGCTTATCACGCACGCAGTGAATATGCCATTGGAACAAATCACTATAGAATTGATCGAAAGATTTATAGAAACATTATATTATTTGTGTTGCGCTTCGGAGGAGGCGACCCACATAACGTACAATGAAGTGTCGCCGTGGTGGCAAGGCATCCGCGACATACTGGTGGAGATGTCCTGCCCGCTGCGAAGCATGATAGTGGCGATGGCCTGCAAGGCGGTAGGAAGAATATTCGAAAGCATCGAAGATGCCTGGGAATCGGTCACCAAAGAAAATGCAAAGTGGGGAATTTTAATCGGAAAATTAGAAGATATCTCAATTTTGAGTATCATCTTGATGTTCAAAGATGAATTTACAGGAAAACAGTTTCCCAAATTACAATTCGACAATTTCAACATCAATTTAAAGTTTGTATATACCAGAGGCAAAGGTTCTATAACCGAGCTGATCGCTAAATGGCTGTGCGGCATGGGCGTGCCTCCCGAGGCGGTGCTCGCCAACGAGTTACTGGAAATTCAGACGGCTTCTAATTTCGATGAACCTAAAAATGACGAGGAAAACAATACAGATGCAGATTCGCCGGAAAATCTGTTTCTAGAAAACCATCGTAAGCTCGTCGATGACAATCCCAAGATTTTTAAGTGGCTGTCGTTACTGCGTCGTCAGTTTCCGCTCAGTACTATAGCGAACTATATCGTAGCAAACATGTGTTGGGAGAACGCGATCGCCTGGCAAAAGAACATGCACAATTCTAGCGAACTGCAGGCCGTCGTCACTTGCTTGACGAACATAACTGACTTGCATCTTCGATTGGGCTTATTCTCAATAATCTGGTCGACGTACATCAAACACACGTTCGAAGTTATTTGTCGGCTCGTGAATAAAGTCGGTCGCCTGCCGAAGGACCCGTTATGTTTGCAGGACGTCGGTGTAAATAATACCACTATGGCCAAATTCCTGGAAATAGCTACTGATTATTTAAACACTTTCTTAACATGTGCGTCGACTTCGATAGACCAAGATAAGAAAAATATAAGATACGAAAATATTTGGGACGAAAGTACGCCTTCTCTAGTAGAAGTCGCTCAGGACACGAAACCAGTCAATTGTGACATACTGAACCTAAATTATCAGATCGCTTGTACTATTTACTACCAATGCCATTTCAATTTGAAGTTTTCTAAACCTCTGGATACGTTGTACGACATAGACTACCAGTACATTATCGAGGCCCTCGCCGGTAACATCGTTCATAGGGAAATAAGTTTGAAAGCATCTGAAAAAATAAGAAATCCGAGAATGAAGTTCGTGACTAAACTGATACGTTCAGCCATAGAGACCATATCGATAACCGAGAGCGGAGAGCCGCTCGCCGAGTACAACAACCGGGAGTGCACGGCGTGGATCGAAAAGATCTTAGTGCTGGCGGATTTGTGGAATATTGATACGGATTTTATTAACCGACAGCAGGTTAGTAGTTGCTTAAAAGTATTTCTTTAGCCTTTTTTTCCTTATTAACTTCATTACTTTCGTCTCACAGTTTTCTAAGACACAGATTTAATCCTAGTTTAGTTGGCATTAGATAAACACGATTGTCAATCATAGTTCACGAAGTAACATAAACCTATAAGAATGTATATTTGTGAATCGTCATGTTTTTGGTCAATTAATAAATTATTTGTATAAAATGATGCATGCATTACTCCATTAAGCCTCTGCTGACTAACCACAGTTACTTTGACGAATGTTATTTCAATTGTTTTTATTATTGTACAGGTTATCGGCTTATACCACATGGGCTACGATGTGTTGGCTGAAAATATTCTGAACTATGTCAATGATCCAGAATTGTTGATGCCGCCCTTGTTAGCTATATCGATACAAAGACTGAAGCGGAGCCTCGAGCATTCCTCCAACCAGCCCGAATGGATTGTTACGGTTTCACCTAATCTTTACAAACGACTTCAGAATACGGTATGTTCTTTTGCATAATTGGTAACTAAACTTTTAAAGTTTAGTTACCAAATATTATTTCAAATAATTAAGAAAAACACTGGAAACTTTATCATAGTTCAGTATTTGTTTACATTTTATCGTATCTTGCCTTGCTGAATTCAATACTATAGTGAGAGATAAGATATAACATAAGATAACTCTTTATTGCACATAACATTTATTAATTTACATATTCGTTTAAAGGAAATATACAATTTCAAATTAAAAATATTAAATTCAAATGTGAAATTTCAGGTTCTAGATACGTCAGTGCCGGCGCACCCGTCCCTGTCCACTACTGTGGTTGTGTTGCAGAAGTTACTACTCCAAATCCAGAGGATGGCGAGTGATTCATCTTCCAATGTACAAAATATCAAGTTGACTGAACTTATTATTGAAAACTGTGAAGTTTTAACCAAAAGAAAACTGTGAAATTAGGTTTATGTAAATGAAAATGAGTTATGAAATAGGTAAGAACAAATGCGTTAATTTTTCAGATCATGATCATAGGAAATATCTATGGCCTTATTTACGACCGCATTTTTTATTATTATTTATATTCTTTGAGCGTTTATTTATATAGGTAAATGTGATGATAACGTATTCTGCTATAGACTCTATTGCCAGTCTACCATATCACGTTATTTTTACCATAAAGGTTTTCCCACTGCATCGTAATATACCATGACCGTGCTAGAAACGTGTCAAGCACGAAAAGCATCACGATACGCTCTACTTTGCCCACTGAACGGATTGACAGCGTTCTGTCTTGCCGTTATATGGAGCGAGAGCGAAAGCAAGTGAGAACGTATTTTGCCGGTGATGAACTGCTGACACGCTCTGTGCATGGCACGCAACGGTGTTGGTCGGCGACGAAACAATCTAGTAGGCAAGGTGTCATCGTTTTCAATACAAAGAATATATTTTTGTCTGACAAGTTCTTAGCACGGTCGTGTTAGTGGAAAAAAAACTTAATTATTATTATGGTCATATGAATAGAGACGAAATTCCCATAACGAGTGCTGACTTTGGGACTTAGAGACTTTATTGCAATACAGCGTGGCTTGACTCTCTTTTTGTTACTATCACTTGTTGAATGACAACATCGTTTTATAATATTTTTGGACGTGATTAAAAATAGTCCGCGTATAAAATACTTGCAGTAACCTGATTTTGCTAACGACCGTTTTTAATGAGTTAAAGAGTAAAATACACATTGTAATGTAATGGTTTTACAATATTTTTAACACTCACAGTGTCATATTTTATTCTGTAAAGAATAACTACTTGGCCCGCTGTTGCATAAACAAACGGGTAGATGGCGCTAACGTCACGCAATGACGTATCAATGAGACCAAGAATTTCGCGCGGTCGGACCGACAGCACGGTAGCTCAATTGGAAGAGCAGTTGGCCCGGATTGCCAGAAAGATGCTGGTTCGAATCCCGCCCGTGCGCAATTTTTGGTTTCATATTTTCATCTTTTAAAACATTGTAATGTAATTAATTATCCAAGGACCTACATAGTTAAAAATAATAATGATTGCCTCAATCGGCCTCTACTTTTGTCACTCTTTTCATTAAATTTATTATACATTTTGTATTTATGTTGTGAAAGAAGAGTTTAATATATGAATAGTTAACTATTTGTTTTATTTTTTACTGCAATGTTGTAATGTCAAACAATTTTTTTTGTATGGTAGGTATAATAATAGTAGATTATTTACTAACGGAAAAAATAGTAAGTCCGTTTTTTTCACTAGTCGGATATTGTAAAAAAAAATCTGTTCTGGGTTTTTCTGTTCGGAAATTCCACAGATTAGTAAGAGTATGTCTAAAGAAATTCAAAGGGAAATTCTCAGGGTAGCACGGAGTTTGGAAGTTGGAGGTGTTTCACCCCCGTGCCTCGGAAAGCACGTTAAGCCGTTGGTCCTGCGACTGATCTCTCTCCGGTCGTGTCAGATTGCTGTCCCATCGGGCTATGAGAGTGAAAGGAATAGAGAGTGCACCTGTGTTTGCGCACACACTTGTGCACTATAATAGTTCCCGCGCAGTCGGTTAGTCGTTGTGACTGGCCACCGTAGTCGAAATCGGCTAGGGGGACTATTATTATTATAGTAAACAATCTTGACGTTACTTTTAGCGAAAATATTTTTTTTAAAACAAGATAGACACAAAACTTAAAACATTAGGTAATTCATCGTTCAACACTGAGACCTTTTTAAATTAAACAGTAAATTAATCTTGTCATCGCTTTGCTCGGGCCTCAGTCCCACAATCCTCACACTTACGAGAAGGTTAGCTCGTGATTCAAGGTGACACCCGCGCCAAAAGACACCACTTTAATGCGCCCTTCCCTGGGTGTACAATCTACTATTTATACCTACTACGAAATCTATTATTACAATCTACTATTTGTACCGAAGCATTTCGTAGTAAGGATTCCATACTAATAATGTTTCGGTTTCCGAAAAACGATAATCGTATTGACGGATTTCGTTTTTCATAGTAGACGTCCAGTTGGTTTTGTTTGGTAAGATGGTGGGCGGGACGAAAAAAGGCAAGATATCGAACTTTTGGATCACTTTTCGATCTGCAATTTTAATTATGTTCCAAAGTAGCGGCCATC